>KN508155.1:34828-48299 GCA_000787155.1 Scartelaos histophorus | reverse complement strand
GAAAGGAAAATTTATCACCTGCAAACATGGACATTAATTTAAACCTGAACAAATACATATAGTACAATGGCTGTATGTCTAATAGTTACTTTATCAATGTTCAGATCCTTCATTTGCAACACAAGGTCTTCTACAGGCCTGCGAGTAATCTCTGCTTCTGAGAAGAGGCTAAAATCCCCAAACACAGCGGACGAGTATAATCTGAAGAGGGAGCACAGTAATTAAACATTTTGTGCTTTCAGACGTTTTATCTCTCATGTAAAAAGTATGTCCAACCTATAGCAATGCCCTGGCTCTGTTCGCCCAGCTCTACCAGCCCTCTGATTGGCAGATGCCTGAGATGTCCAGGTGACTTTGAAGGACGAGACTCCAGTCACACGGTCATAAAACCTCTTTTTAACACGTCCACAGTCTACCACATATTTAATGCCAGGGATGGTCAGTGACGTCTCAGCCACATTGGTGGCTACTATACACACACGGGTGTTAAGCGGAGGAGCTCTGAACACCTTCAAGAAAAATAAAAAAAGACATTTTATTTAAAGTTTTTGAGGTATTGACATTTTAACCAAATAAACATCATGTCATATCATCAATTGTTCAAACCACTTTTCCCAGTGGAAATATTTTGATAACTGGCAGTAAGTGTGGAACATGCTCTAACCTTTGCCTGCTGCTCTGGAGCCAATAAAGAATACAATGGGAGGACATAGAGTGGAATAGATGGATCAGCTTTCTCACCTGTAAAGACAAAAAAATAATAATTATTTGATGTAACAATAAAATACTGTATGTCAAAAGATGTCTTTGTGTGATAGTTATACATGTTTCGTATTGTTTACCAGCAGTGGTTGGGTCATCTCCAAGATCTAAGTCAGAACCATCATCATCCTCATCTCCAATCTCTGCCTCCCTGTCTTCATCTCCTTCATCGAGGGGCAGGGCAGAGTAGTTATCCAGGTCAATGCGCGGCAATGACTGAAAACAGCAAAGGATTACTGTTAACGGAAACTAAAAACAAAATAAGTAATAAAATAAAGTATATAGTAATCAAACGTAAATTTTCAAAAAGCAAAACATACAGCTGGTTTCTTTTGTTTAGACTTTTTAAACTTTTTCATTGTTTCTGAGCTGTCAGGGTCTTCATCCTCACCTAAACACAATTACAACAAAATATAAATACAGCAGAGAAATTCAAATTAAATCTGGCTTTGAATCACATGAGAAAAAATTAAGTATGTGAAAATTATTTTGTGTTTTAAGCTTTACCATCAGCTGAGATGCTTTTTCTGAATGGGAAGGCTCTTCTCAGTCTTCTACATAAACTATGTACTTCGGCCTGACCAGTCAAAAACACCAAAATGCCACCTAGAAAAAAATATTGTGTGGATTACTTTACATTATAAATTCATATATTTATTATATTTGTCTTAAAACACAGTATGCAGCATGAGAATATGGAAGGAAAATGTATGCATTTAAATACATTAAACTGACTTAAGTAAAAAGTTCATACAAATGCTATTTTTAAGTAGTGTGTTTTTTACCTGGAGGTAGCATGCGGTGAATCTTGCAAATCTTGTGAAAGGCCTCACTGGTGTAGTCCTCTAAAGGAGTGCGTTTGTTGAAATGAATGGTGACTGGAAACTGTCGAGAATCCACTTTAATTACTGGAGGAGGAGTGCGAAACAACTTCTGATTATCTGTGAAGTCCTCCACCCGAAGAGTAGCCGACATGACCAGCAGCTTCATTGGCAGGTTTTTCTACGAGACAAATATAGTCATACAAATGTTACATTAAATATAAAGAGCAGAGTACAAATGCTTACCTACTCACCTTATTTCTTAGAGGGACAATGCGAGACAGTAAGCCGATGAGAATGTCTGTGTACACACTCCTTTCATGTGCCTCATCAATAATTATAACACTGTATTTCTGGAGCAGGAAATCCTACAACACATGACAACTGGTTCAAAGTCTGTTGAAGTCTTTAATGCTAAACTGTAATCCCCATTTGTCCAGGTAGGATCCATAGCAATAAAAATTTAAAATTCTGTTCTTAAAATTTAAACAATGTCATTTCATTTACTATTAATTATTCCTTGTGTACCTTTTGAATTTCTTTGAGCAAAACTCCATCTGTCATGAACTTGATTTTAGTGTCATTGGTCACATTTCCTTCATATCGAATCTGGTAAGACACCACCCTAAAAAAAAGAACAGGCTGTTGTAGAGCTATTTTGGCCGTAGTGTTAAAATTTAAATTTTACCTTGTAGACAAATTCATCTCTTTGGCCACACGGTGGGACATGCTAACAGCTGCTACTCTTCTTGGCTCAGTAATACCAATAATTGACCCTTTGCTATAAAAACAGAGGAAGAACATATTAATAATTTCAAAGATAGAAATTCTGATTAGCATATTTGGCTGAATGCGCTGCAATACTACAAACAAGTCACCTAGCATATCCCGCTTCATACAAAAATTGAGGCACTTGAGTTGTCTTTCCACTTCCAGTTTCTCCACAGATGACGACACATGGGTTCTCCTTTATGGCCTCCATGATGACCTGCTCCTCTGCTATCACAGGCAGCTTCAAACGGGCCTCCTATGGCAAAAAGAGAATTGCATTAATATAAGCTCTCATTAGACCGTATTGTACTTGCAGCATATGCACCTGTATCTCTGGAGTTCTTTCAACGGGGATGAAAATGGCAGGCTCAGGCGCTCTCTTAGTGACAGTCGTTTGGTCAGATGTCTTCAGCTCACTGGACAGCTCTGGTTTAGCTGTGTCCTCTTTTTGATCTGTTTGGTTGATCTCTGTGTCCAATGCTGTGGAAGTGATTTCTTTTGGCTTAATCATCTCTGTAGTTTCAGCTTCATCAATGTCTTCATCATGAGATGTGTCTTCATCTGAACTTTCAGAATTTTCTGTCTTGTCCTCTTCTTCATCTTCCTTGTCTTGCCATTTACGTTTCCTGTTGACCCCGCTAAGACTGCTGATTTTAACAGCAGATTCTCCATCTTTTGATTCTTCAGATATTCTTTGAAAAAAAAAAAGATGTTAATCAAATATATAGATTTTGGCCATTTTACCGGCACAAATTGTGAAAATACTTACTCTTTAGAAGTGTACAACTTCTCCCCTGTACCAAGTTTGGAGGTGGTGTATAGCAGCTTGATTTCAGATTCTGGGAGTTGCACTTCAGCCAGTTTAGACAGAATATCCGCTCTCTTTAACATTTACGTATTATAAAGAAATTACAATGCAGGTTTAGGCATGGCGATTTTACACATTAGAACAAAGAAATTACCTGAGCTTTCTTTTCTTTGCGCTCAAGCACTTTTTGCAGCTCTTTCCTCTGCTTTTTAGTTAAAGGCTTTTTTGAAGAGACTGGTGTCACAGCACTTTTTTTCTTCTTGTCTTTATTGGATGGAAGGACCAGAGCATTGCTTTCATCAACCCCTTTGAGCCGAGCTCCATCTAAATGAAGATACTTCAGTAAGAATAAACAATAACCAAACACAAAAAATATCTCTAATGTTGACATATGCAAATGCAACATCACCTTGCAATTCAACCACGACGTCTGTCTTCTTGTCATCTGCTGTTTGCTTAGTTTCATTCTGCTGTCTACCTTTCCAGTTGTGTTTTTTTCTCAGTTTCCCCATTGTAAACAAAAAGCTGCAACCACCCTAAAGAAGAATATAAGGAATATAGCACTTGGTCTAAATCGGTTTACCAATTACACGTTTTCTTGATTTTGGAAACAAATACGGTTAACTGAAAAGTTCAGATCTTTAAATGTCAGCGTCAACACAAAAATAACTTCCAATTTAACCCAAAAGTCAAATCTCACGTGTAGCCGTGGACAACACACACATCGGTCCGTCTGAGAATAATGTCCGACACTACAACAGTGTTTGCGTGCGATGGTTCCTAGTCACTAACAGACTTTTTCCTCGTGGTCGAGTTTCTTTTCATTGCTTTAGTAATTTTGTCGCTACAACGTGCTTCGACCTCTTTATTTTCAGCCAGTGGCTCAGAGGATTATAAGACAGAAGAAAGAACAATGACTCCGTTAATGATTTTGTCAAGTTTCTCTGTAAGAAAGAAAAAAAAAGTATTTTTTTCTGTTAGAAGTTGTTGACAGGTAAATCAATCTACTCTATTTTATGTAAGATTTCCTTATTGGTCTCTTACTACCATTTTATAACAAGTTATTATTGTTATTATTGTTATTACAGTTATTATAGGTAAATGTAAATATGCGAAAAAGTGTGACCACATTTTTACTATAACTAAATTTTATTATTTGCTTCCTACAACAACCATCACTTTGAATTGCATTGGACAGCTTTTAATTTAGCATTTTACATTCTGAATTATTACAGAAATGAGTGTACAACTGCATAAAGTGGTCTAATTAAGCGATAACAATGACAACAAGATTAGTAAACACAACGTATAGGCTGTATGTTATTCATTTGAAGGTCTTCTTCTGCAACATAATTGCATGATGTGAGACAAGAAAGCATTAAGCATAACTCTTACCAAAGTTTTAATTTAAAAAGGCCCATTTGAAAGTCAAAGGAGAAAAAAAAGAAAAAGTATTTTTATATACATTTGTTGCATTTGATAAATGTGACAGCTGCATATGAGAAAATCTTAAAGGTGAGGTTTATGGGTCAACAAACAACATTAAATTATTAAACTTTATAGGGTGTTACAGTATTCATTTTGTTACATTTGAAATGAGAGAAAGTGAAGGATCAACATTTCAAAATTATGTTGTTTTACAGTGCACAGTGAATAAACAATCAAATAAACAAAAGTAAACTTTTTTGGGTCTGTTTGAATTTCATGCCAGGTGTAATCACAATGAACCTGCTATGAGAATAGTAGTGAACATCAGATGCTTGTGTCCCTCAGGAGAGCGTAGTCATTGTCACGGGAACTCTCTCCTGCAGTGAAGCTCTCCTCTGTGGTCCTCCTGGCCTCTTTGGACATGTGCTGAAACCTTCTGAGGAAAACAATGACCGCGAGCAACAGCAACCCCTGCAGCAGCACAAAACCCAGGAGGCACAACTGCGACACCAAAGCCAGGTCACAGTACCAGTAATGACAGGTGTCTAAAAGTTCCTCCTCACTTAAATATGCCACAAGACGCCCCCTGAGGTTTAGTGGGGAACTGCAGTTGACCTGTAAGTGGGATGTGTGTCTGATGGGATGACGTAACAACCATGCTCGCAGGTACAGGGCCCCACAGTCACACACCCATGGGTTTCCATGGAGAGAGACTGAGCGCAGGTGGAGCAGTGAGTCCAGCAGGCCATTTGGCAGAGTGGTTAGCCTGTTGTCATTGAGACGCAATTCTGTAGTTTCAGCTGGGAAAGTACCAGGGAGAGAAGAGGTGGTGAGAGAGCGCCCACTGCAGTCTACTGTCCCACCATGACACGAGCAGACCCCAGGACATGAACTTTTGCCTTCACATGAGAGGAAGAGGAGCAGCAGCAACACCTGACTCTTCATCCTGACAGGGAGCTACAGAGGACAGAGAGGTGGATATGTCAGTGATGATGGTCTGGTTTTAATATTTTTTATGATTAATACTATACATGTCCCTCACTGGTCTCCCGAAGAGCACTGTTAGAGCTTTCTGCAGATAAGCTGCTTAAATGTAAAGTATGTTACTTTTCTGGTAAATCTCCTACACCCTCTGAGACTGTAGATGGCCATTTGTGTACCCCCTACTACTTGGACACACACACATCCTACTAGTTCAGCATTACTCAAATTAAGCATGCACTTAAATATTGAAACGTTACATTAAGATTAAACAATATTAAATATTAAATTAAAAAAGGGTTTGGTTGATAACTGGGTTTTCCTGTGTACCCCCATGTGTACCCCCATATGTACCCCCATGTACCCCCCGTGTACTCCTCTGTGTACTCCCCTGTGTACTGTGGTAGCAGATCCACCAGTACTTGTCTCATTGAGATGTTCTTGCTCTGCCTGCAATGTCCTGCCTATAACTGGGTCCAATGACATCATCTTCTGTCTCCATGGAGACAGAAGTTTAATGCAATAGTAAAATAGCTTAAATTTACATAATTACTAATGTATGAGTAAAAAAGAGTTATTGATGTAGGTGCCAGTCAAACAAAAACATCTTATAATTCTATATTAAACAAGGAACATTGAAATCATCTCACATTGTCATCTCATTGTCAACTTTTATCAAACATTCTAATGAGAAAAACAAACTGTCTGGTAACTGGTGTGACAATTGGTTTCATTAAAAAGGTCAACACAGCTACTATTATTATAAATTTCAGCAAGTTTGAGGCTAATGGATGTATGATTTAAAGTTAATTTGAAATGCAACTACAAAAAGTTCTAGCTACTTGTGCGTATATAGGCTCGCATCTACTTACCTTGTCTGCTGCGAAGGCCAATGACTGTCTTACAATTTTCTTTCCAAGAGACGAAGTGACGAGCAGCTGGCATTTACTGATAAAGAGTTTATATGTACTAGTGAAGGCGTATAAACCCAGCCAAGCAATAACTGTTACATACTATCTTATGTTCCTGTTATTTTCCTCTGATAAAACAAAGGCACATTTCTTTCCTTTTCCCAATAATTTATGCGTTTCTTTCAGGGTTTCTGGTAGTTGATGGGCAGGGGAGGAGCAATCTCTACTGTAAAGGAAGGATGTCTCCTAAAGATAATGACTCAGCAGATTAAGAGTTTGCAGTCTTGTAACAATGAGTCAAATGAGCAATGCAGAAACAATAGCATGTTCATGTAGTATTTATTTGTGACATTTTGAGCCTATGGTTGAGCTCAAAGCAAACCTGCAGGGTCTCATATCACTCAAGTTCTGATTCACTCAAACAATATCAATACAAAACCTCACTCACAAAAAGCCACTTCAGCAGAGGAGACACCACAGCCAAGACAGTACTCTCGGTATTTTACCATGGCAACAGGTCATAATGCATTTATTACAAGCACAGGGCTGAAGTAAAAATAGGCCCAAAATCTACAGAGCGCACAAAGAAGAGCAGCATGCTCCAACATGCACACTGCTTCACTCTGTCCTTTTGTCTGAGGCGCCCCATTCACAGTTTGACACCAGCATCAAGTGTGTCTCAGTAATAAAATACTGACTGTCCAAATGTGTCCATGATAAACAAAGCAAAAAGAGACGGAGAAATAGTTTGAATTCTGACAAAATCACTGTGGTCGATTTAAGGGCACATGGGGTGGACGGATACACAGCATTAATTAGGGTCATATAATATAACATAAAAAATATATTTTAAAATGCCAACATCACAAGTTAATGAATTACAAAACATTTTGCAAACACAATTCATACCCTGATAGAATATCCAAAAGGTTTAGCACTGAATTAATAAATAACATATAATGCCTGGTACTTAAATTATGCTTTTGTTAAACAAAGTAGATTTATTTTAAGACTTTAACCATAGGGGCTCATAGTTTTGGAGACATGAAAAACTCTTAGCCACTGCCCAGGCAGACTATACAAAAGCACCAAACAGCCAGAGTCGCCACTAACACATGAGACCCATGTGGAGTTTTTTCTGACAGTCTCTGTTATTCTGAGCATAGGCAGTAGGGGGCGCTGCAGCTCTACTTCACTTGACATCACTGCTCTTTATCATGCATTTGCTGCTGCATCTTGTTCAGCATCTCCTGCATCCGCTTCAACTGCAGAAGACATGTTTAAAATTAATAAAATTTATATTCATATGTGAGTACAATGATCAATGCCTGACCAGGATATAATGCCCAGCATCTAATTCGGTTCACAACTGATGCAGCTTTGAGAGGCGCCACAACTCAAATAATAGTTTTCATTTTAATATGCCCGTTTGAACCTGTATTGTACAGTATTTCCTCATAGTTCTATTGATTCAAGCGTAACCATAAGGCTTACTATCAAAACCCCCAGTTGAGAACCATCAACCTAATCTTAATTTAAAGGATAGTTGATAAAAGTGTTGATAAAACATATTCTGTCACTGACATTATCAGTTGAATTACCTCCTCATCTTTCATTTTGATGAGTTTTTCAGTTTCCACATCCGGAGTGGACAGGGGCAGGATGGGGATAGGACTCTCCATGCGGTTGTCCTGGGCCAGTTTACTGTTAGAGAAAACAGGACAGTCACTCATAAGGTTGCAGTGCTGAACATAAAGCTGTGTTGCTAGCACCCCCACCTGGTCATCTCCTGTATGCACTGAGCTCTGTAGTTCTCATAGTGCACATCACAGGTCACGTCTTTCAGGTCATGCATGTGGGAACGAATCAGCATGTTCCTCAGTTTGACAAAATCACAGTGCGACTGGTTTTCAACTGAGCACATAATAAAATGATAATTAAATTCATGCTGTTACTTGTGTCTTCATTTGTGGTCTCAGAAATTAGTTTTATAGTTTTACCTTCAACAATACCCCAGGGATATAAGCGTCCTCGCACTCTCTGTCCACGAGCCTCCACCACTGTGTTACTGCCAATCACAGCAAACGGGGTGCACTCCTGTTAGAAACGCAAACTTTACTAAGGGCAATATATATTTTTATCACATTTTATCACACATCCAAAAACTGCCAAGTGTCAAAGTATTTCAAAGAATGTTGCACAAGAATGTCTCAATTTTCTAGGTGCAGCCAAACTCTGCAGGTGCCTACAACCAGTTTAGTGTTATTTATACACATTTAAACACGAAAGTAATAAGTAGGCTAATACATATATATGTATATTTTTAACAAAAGCATAACTTACCATAATGTAAACAATATTGCTATAGGTAATTTCGCAAAATAATCAAAATATTGCATTATATACACAAATGCTATGCTAAAAATTTAAAGAGAGAAATAGAGAAATTTGAGATTCTGATCCTGTGTACAGTTTGTTTCTACATACATGCCAATTAGACATTCTACAAATCATGCTTAAAGCTATGAACATGCTTTTGTGTTGTGCTCTAAAAATAAAGTTGGACTGAATTGGACCAGTTCACGATAACCTCATTGTCAACCATTAAACCATGGACAGTCAGTGTGACATTTCTAATGCTACCTGCTGTGCATTACTTTTGTATAACTGGCATTACCATAGCATCAAATAAACAAATTATCTACTGTTAAGAGGGACTAGCTTCAACTAAAACAGAAATAACTAATGCCTTGAACATCCATGAATAGCCAGAAGGTGTAATGCCTCCTTGTAGTTTAAGGCTTACTTTTATTGCATTATAATTTCACTGCAATCAGAAGCGTAAGAAATAACAAAAATGCTAATTTACCTTGAGTTCTTTGTCAAGCTGTTTAAATTCTTCATCCTCATCTGAGTCACACTCTGGGAACTGATACACCTTAATGCCAAATTTGTCGATTTCCTCTCGTATCTGAAGATGCAACATTAATGTAAACTTTTTCAGATGTAGTCTAGGATACTGTACGGTTTTGTCCTGACACTCACTCTGTCTTTCAGCTTCTTGATTTCGTTTGGTGTGAGGCAGTCGGCTTTGGCAATAAGAGGAATTATGTTCACTTTTTCATGCAGAGCTTTCATAAACTCCACATCTACAGGTCGCAGCCTAAGAACAACACACATTTATGATATGTGCAAGATTTTCATTAACATCCAAATCATAAAATATCATAAAAATACAGTGTTTGTGTTACCCATGACCAAACGGTGGGATAAAGTAGAGACAGCAGTGCACTCGGTTGTCCTGGATGTTTTTCCTGTTCAGTCCGCTCTCGTCTCTGAAGTACTGCTCAAACTGCTGGTCAATGTAGTCTGTGATGGGCTTCCAGCTGCATACATCACATTTTAATTGTGATTACATCTGATAAGAGATTGTTTAATCAAAAATCCTGCAGAATTTTCTGGGATTCTGTTGTACCCCAGCACTGAGCATCTAATAAACAATGGCTTTAAAACATGAATCACAAAACTGAACTGACAAAATAAGTTTATTGCATTAATTATTTTCTGGTGGTTCTTTATCTATCTATATCTTTATCTAATGTTTCACAGTACACATGTAACTTATTTATCTCCCTGGAGACTAATAGGTGACGCCACAAAGGCCAAGTCCTGTTATCAATGTCCTCATAGGTGGAGAGGTGACCCCACTCAAGGCCAATAATGTAATAACTTGCCAATAATGTAATAAAATGTCTGAACCAATAACGTAATAACCTGTTACCATTAATGTAATAAGTTATCACATTATTGGTTAGTTATTACATTATTGGCTTGTTTAAAAAATGCTGCCAATAATGTAATAATTTCGTAATATAATTTATGTATGTAAGAAATAACTGTAAATTAATCATAAAATCACCCTGATATATCACGAGAGATTAAGGAATCATAATAATTTAAAATACTTTCACAGTAATCCAGCCTGAATATTCCCTTTCCCATAGAAATTGCAGCCCTCAGCTTATGTTGATGTTGTTGTTATGTGTATATTATGTGTTTTGGCCTAGACTAGGGTTAAAAGAAACATTATAGTCTACTGTTTTAACACCATTAGTTTATTAGTTTATCAGCGCAGGCGAAGGTGAGGACGGGGGGGACGTTATAGGCAGTTATTACATTATTGGCTACTACATGCAAAAGTATTCAAAAGTGAAACAACAGCATCTCTATTCAGACAAGCAGGTGATGACTTCAGTTATGACCCAAATGTAACTATGATGTTTTTCATCTTGAGCAGCTCTGAGTGAACAGCAGTGACTGTCATTGTCTCACCATTCGTTGTTGTTGACTGCATCTCCAAAGCCCGGTGTGTCTACGATGGTGAGCTTCAGCTTCACGCCCTTCTCCTCAATGTCCACTGTGTGTTTGATGATCTCCACTGTCTGATTGATGCGCTCTGAAATGACAAGGGGCCATGTTACGTGTTCTCAACATGTGGGAAAAGGTACGTTTCTTCTGGTGGTACTTAAGCTCAGTATAGCCTTTATTTATGGTTTAGTTTTGCATAGATAAAGTTATGGCCTGTAATGATTCAGCTCTGGTACAGTTTAGCTCTGTCTCAGGTTGATTAATCGGGTTATGACGAATAATTTTGATTGAGGTTATGATGAGAAGTCTTCTTTTTAGTCCAGGTTTAGTCTAGATTTAGTCCTGGTCTACACTTCAATTTATTTAATGAGGTGAAGCTCTAATACTTAAGATGAGACAGGCTGCTCAGGTCAGAGTTGCATTTTAGAACTCACCTTCAGCGTTTAGTAACTTTCTGTCTTTGTAGAGATCCGTGAGGAACAGACTGTTGACCAGAGTGGACTTTCCCATTCCAGACTCCCCTAAAACACAAATTGTGTAAGTACAACATTTATATAGCAGCACGTCTATGCAGTATACACAAGAATACATAAATAGCTTAAAGGTGCACTGTGTAACTTTTCTAGTGAGAGTGGGACCACTTGTCTCGACTAAGGTGTTATTGCTTTGCCTGGAGTGTTCAACATTATGGCATAAAACCTATATTGTGTGTTGAGTTACACATGTTCTTGGAAGATAATGCAGGTCTTCTTTCCACAGACTTGTCCTATATCATGCCTGATGGTGTCACCTGCTTGTCCCATTCAAGTAGATATGTTTAATGCCATACTGCGGAACATTCAAGGTAAATTAATAACATCTCCATAGTGCATCTATGTAGTATGATAAAGGTTTATAACAAACCTGCCACCATCAGAGTGAAGTCAAAGCCCTTCTTCACTGATTTTCTGTGCACTTGGTTGGGCAAAGTGGCAAAACCCACATACTGTTTCTCCTAAGAAACACAGGAGACAACACATACTAATAAAATCATTGTTTTGTTAAAGCACGACCTTGTAAAACAGAACCCTAGACAAAATATTGCCAACAATAAAACTCAAATGCCCAATTCAAACTGCCCACTTAAGCTTGTCAAATCCAACAAAAATAGAAGTTACAAGATATCTGTTAAATGAGTGGACTTTTAATGGCACTGCAGCCTTTGAATAACCACACCAGAGGGCCCAACCTCGTACAGGGCATGGAAAACACAGGCACGCACTGAGAATAACCACCATCTAAGAATTTCCACTGAAGCTACAGCCAAGATTTGATGTTAACATGAGCAGAAGCCAACTAGAAGAATGCAGGTAGATTTCTGTCTATTTTAGTTACAGTTTCAACCTCAATAACCACTTACATAGACCTACTGGTGTTGTCACATGCTATTATTACCTCATACTACTATTTCGATGCTAATAAAACTATATTAATTTTGATAATACAGAAAAAACACTATTTGTTTAGAAAGCAGAATCTACTGTGCTAATTTTGATATTATATTGTCTTTTTAATTACCATGTGCTCACTAGTTATGAAATACGCTATAGTATTTATTAAATTAATCAGGACACATTTTGTCTATTTGATACTTGAAACTAGTATTTAGTTTCTATGCAGTTTTTTTTGGGTGTGTGTTTTGCTATAATTTATTTAACATTTATTTAATGATTGTAGTAGGCTATTTTATCTCTCAGTATAGAAATTCATCATGTATTACAGACGATATACATACACACATATGTCTGTACAAAGATGACTCTGTGCAACGGAAATACTAAAGTGACAAGAATTGACTAGTGATGTGCAAAAAGGACTTGCCACCGCAGTCAGTGAGCAAAAACATTAGCATAGAGTCCTACAAACTGCGCCAGTGTATGTGTGCCAGAGTGGTCTCTGCTGGCATCGCGCGTTCTTCATTTCATTTCAATGTGAGTTGAGGTCATTCATTTCCACTGAGTCTCTTGAAAAGCTCTTTCACACAAGCCAAACACACTGACTGTTCGCATCCTGCTTTGCTGCTGTCATAACTTGTCACTGGTATTTCCGACACCCCCAAGTGAACGGATTTGTAAAAACACAACAGACAATGCGAGGGAGACAAGGGATTCGTAACTGCACATATGCACATCTTAACAGACGAGGAAGAGTGTGGAAGAAAATATGTAATAAAGCCAAATTACAAAACAAGGATATGAGCTGCGCATCTAATTTAACAGCAAAAAGTCACACAAAATAAGCAGGTCACATATATTACTATGGGACATGAGCAATTTCCTGTTATATGGTGCCATTTTTAGGATGCATGACCATCCAAAAGATAATATTTTGCTTCTTGTCTTTTATTTTTAGTTGTTAATTGCCATGGTAACGCTCCTGACCATTCATCGACGTTAGCAATTTGTCAGATACAGTTCCCATCATTAGCTTTCTGAGGACAACCGTTACAGACAAAACAGTAAACAGCCCAGATCGTTACCTTTTGCCTGGCAGTCCTGACTCGTGGGCACAGAAGCCGTTCCACCAGTTTTTCCTGCAGCATAATAGCGTCCATCCTAAAATCCCGGACAGTATTGGCTCCA
>KN508155.1:6752-27967 GCA_000787155.1 Scartelaos histophorus | reverse complement strand
TGTGTGTGTGTGTGTGTGTGTGTGTGTGTGTATGTGTGTGTGTGCGTGTGTATATTTCTCCCCCCCTATATTCTCTCCTGTCTAATTACCTTTGACGTTACTGAAAATACAGAGTGATGGATGATAAACATTTCCCATTTTACCGTTCTCTACTGCCCTCTCTTGGCCATAAGGAGTCAGTTTATTGTTAAATGAGGCCAAAATGGGTCAGGGTCAAAAAGAATCTTCAAAAAACCTGGAACAAGCCACTCCTAAATTAATATTTCAATAATTATTAAATTCATTACATACAGTGGGTAGAAGAGCCAGATGTAGGTATTTGTATATATTAGTCAAGCTTTTAACAATCTCTAATTGCCAATAATATACTTGGATAATTTTTTTAATAAAGAAGTCTATGACCATCCCTCTGTGAGTAAAAGCAAGTGGTTTGGAGCAAAGTTCAAATTTCATAGGATTATTTTTAGTTTTAAGTAGCAATGATTAAAAGTGTATCTTGTTTATGTTCATAAAATTTAAGCAACTTCCATCCATCCATTTTCTCCCGCTTAATACGACTGGATCTCGGGGGGCAGCTCTGCCCATTACTCTGTGCACCAGACCCAGACCCTATGAACCCCTCTGCAGGTGGTGACCTACAGGAGGGAGGAACTCCCGACGGTCCCTGATTGTAAAACTGTTCATAGGGTGTTGCATGTTTTTGGTTGATGGGGAAAACTGGAGTACCTGGAGGAAACCCATCCAGACACGGGGAGGAAACATGTAAACTCCACACAGAAAGGCCCGGGCGACCCGGGGATCAAACCCGTAACCTTCTTGCTGTGAGGCATGAGTGTTGCCACTCAGCCGTGCCTAAATTTTAACTAAATTTAAACTTTTATTTGGAAAAAAGATTTATGCATTAATGAAAATTCATGATTTGTCAATATGGAGGATTTTTTTTTATCAGTTATAATGTCATATCACATGCTGACTGATGTGCTTTTCCAAAACTATGAACTACACTTAAATCTGTCACATGTCATAGAAAATAAATACTTCCCTAACTGTCTATAATATGTGGTTTCACCAGACACCAGGAGATACAAATCTAACTTAAACAGCATCATCACATTCCTATAGCTAACTGGGGTCATTCCCACCATTAAAAAGGCCAGGACATTCGGGAAGGAAATTATGCCATATCCTGACAGGGTATGTTTACAACCATCTGTAAATTAAGCTTTGGCTCAGCAATTGGAGTGCAAACAGGCACGCAGTGTTCAACCCAAACATTTTTTTTTAACAAAGGTTTCCACCTTTGTAAGAAGAAAAAATCTCAAAAACATACCTCAGCCTCTTTCTGTAAAAGTATCTGATCTTTATCCAGCACCTCCTCATCCACAGCTCTGTATCACAAACAATACAATGAAGAAGTCACAATAAGAAAGTCACGCAAAGTCACATTATTATCATCTTCATTATTAGAAAACGTGCTGACCGGCCAGCCTTCTTCAGTCTCTCTGAGCGGAAGTTTTCATAGTGCAGATCCTGGGTTACCTCCTGTAGGTCTTGCATGTGGGTCCTGCAATGACAAGAACATCAGACTCCAGCCACTTGGGGGCAATAGAGCTCTGCAAACAGTCAAGTTACATTGGACTTTGAACCATGGCTCTTCTATAATATGGACACAATTCAAATTGAGAGAGATTAAACTTTTACAGACTTTTACTATATTTAAAGGGCCCATATTTCACTATTTTCTGATCTATGGTATCATCATCAAAAACATATGTGGAGTTGTGTTTTGTTTCATTCATACATGGTTAACACACTATCCCTGCATAATAAGGAATTCTTCTCTCGGATTTTTGGTAATTTGGGGTAATTTTAGTCCTGGAATTTCCAATCACTACTAAACAAAAGGTAAAAGGCAGCTGTTAACTTTGGCCAATGGCTGCTACCATTTCATAACACTACAAAGTGGAACAGAGCATTTTGAGCTTTGGAGATGCAGACTGCACACTCATAATGCAGGTCTACTCAATGTGCGAATGAAACAAAACTCCAGATATGCTTTTGATGAGGTAATAGTTTTATAACATGGCTTATAGCTCACAAGTCAAAGTTGCTTTAAATCATTTTGTGATTGAAGTGGCCATCATAAGTATTGACACATTTAAGACAATAGTAGGATCTAAAGATGTTTTCTGGCAGAGGGAACTCACACGAGCATGGTGCGTAATTTAAGGAAGTCATTATGCTCAGGATTCTCCACCTCAACAACGCCCCAGGGATACAGACGGCCTCGGATCTTCTTCCCCTTCACCTCAATCAGCTGATTTGAACCAATCACTGCAAAAGGAACACTTGCCTGGACACAGGAGATAAAAGCACACCACACAAAATATAAGGAGAAAAGTCTAATTCAAGTATGATGGGAGAACAGGTTTGTACAGTTGGCCAAAAAGTAATAGAATCGTAGTTTGTAGATTGCTATGATCAGCTTGGGGCTTTTAAATCAACATGTGGTTAATTGTGGTAGTAAAAGCATGTTTTTTAGAGAAAAGATTCTTGGGTACCTCATTCTTAAAAATCTGTATTCAGAAAAATATATACATACAAAAAAATATTCTTTTATTCCACTCAAGGTAATTAAAAAGTCTAACAGTTGTGTATACAATGTAGTTAGATGTCTTTAGTGATGTTTCACACCTTTAGGACTCTGGTCTGCTCCTTAAATTCTTCGTCTTCGTCAGAGTCTGCATCGGGCAGCTGATAAATTCTGATGCCGTGTTCTGCAATTTCATCAAGGACCTGAGAATCAAAGATACAAATAGATGACACTAAATAAGGAGGTCTTCATTTACTACAGAGCCCGGTGGGATTTAGAACATGGATTGTTTTTACTTTTAAAGGTGCTCTATGTAAGTTTTCTGAAGCAGGGACCGCCACCTGTCTGCCCACACAAAGATGCATTTGTTTTGTCAAAATGTTCCACAGTATGGCATTTAACCTATTCATCTCTATAGAGACAGAGATGAAAACTCATTGTTTTTAACAATAAAACATCTGCTAGTTTATTTGTCTCCCGTAGGAAGACGTAAGAAGCTCTGTGTTCCATTTCTTTGGAACACAGAGCTGCTCAAAATACCACCCACATACAAGCATCTCACAGTATTAAAACACCAGATAAAACAACAGTGAAACATAAAAAAGGCCACAAGGTAGATAAAGTTCATGTAATACTGTGGAACATTCCAGAGAAAGCATAACAACACAACACAACACAACACAACACAACACAACAGATAGGCCTACATAGTGCACCTTGAATAAACAGTGATGCAGTGGGGGAAAAAAGACATTATGAGAACATTATGGGACTCATTTTCTCTTTTGACACATACATTTTATTTCAGACGTTAAACCAGTTTCTCTTTCTAATTTTTTCTGTCTCTAGCCCCACTACCAAAAGATAAATCTCTTTTGTCAAATGAGGGGGGCTTACTCTGTAATAAGTGGTTTAGGCACCTGCTGTTGTCGAAACACTTTTAATTAAACCCTTCGACGAGGCTAAGCAGTTTGGACACCGACCAAATAAAGTCTGATCTGTATGTGCTTGGATCTGTGCTATATCCTGAGATTCTGATTTAAGTTCTGAGCCTATTCTTTTGTGACCGGCGAAGAAACAAATTAAAACAAAGGAGTTTTCCTCTGGGCTTCCTCCGGGACAGATGTCATTATTTGTTATTCTAACCATCAAAGTCCCATTTGACTTTTGTACTCTCGAGAGACGCTTACAGTCAGAGATAATGCTGTAATAATGCCAACAACGTCACGCGCTGTTTTTCTGACTTTTTAGCCACATTCAGGTAATAATGGGACAGAGGTGAGGGGTTGGGGAAGTGGAGGCAAGTTCTTCTATAGAAATCAACTTCTAAACATTGTTATGGCTACTGGTTGTTTTTACTGGGAGCACTATGTTCAAAATACACCGTGCGTGGGGCTGGGGTATTGTTTAGAAGAGGTCTAAAAACAAACTAACTTTGCAGGAATGAGGTGAGCGTGCTCCTGAATCTGAACACAGAGCTCAAACACACATTGTACAGATACCTATGAACACAGGCTGGATAAACATGAGGCGGAGCAGGGACAATATTGGGAAATTCTATACTTTTGTAGGAAAATAAACACACAAAACACAATTAGCGGAAATGTTGAACAAACAACAAAATAAATTTAGTGGATCACAAATATTTGGATAGAACAAAATGGGTTGGAATATTGTAAAAAAAAAAATTATAATCAACATTTTTAGGATGTCCCAAACAAAATATAATGACAAAGCAAAAAATGTTCTAAAACATGACTGTTGGTGTCTTTGCGTTTATAATTAAAAAATATTGTAACAAAAGTACTGAAATATCCATTTGAAAGATTACAGTTTATTTTATTCACCACTAACTTGTTTCCATGGAGATGTTATTGCTTTGCCTGGATGCTCCATGGTATGACATTAAACATATTCATCTAGCATTTATTAATTGCTCCTTGGTGTTTCTATTGCTCATAAACACAATCATTCCTTCTGTGAATAGTAGCGACTCCCTGCCTAATGCCCTACCTCGTGATAGGCAGATTTAATCTATACTATGGAAAATAGTAGACAAAGCAATAATATTTCCAAGGAGACAAGCAGCTGGTGGACCCTGCACCAGAATGTTGTGCAGTGCACCTTTAAAACAGTTATTATACACAATTTTCAGCATCTCCACATAACCATTTAACAAATAGTCCTAATGCCTGACCACTCACGAAAATCTCACTAGTTAAAACCTCTTGTCTGCAACGATCTGGCTTGAGAATAAGATGAGCCAAAAACTACAAAATGTCTGTTTATGTGAATTATTCTATTCCGTAACATGTGCTTAGTACAGCCTGACACCTATAATCAACAGAGCACAATCAGATGTCAAAATCTCTGCTTTGTCTAGATCCCCCTCAGCTCCTCCTTAGTTTACAGTGATAAGCGAAAGTATCTGCTCTTCTGTGTAGTTGGCAATGAGCAATTACGATATTATGATCATCCTGTCCAGCTATAATACCTGCCCCAGCTATAAGCCCCCCCCCCGGCTTTCCAATGCCCAGTGCTGCTATGTTTGGCTGTAGCTTTGTTTGAACAATGCCACACAAGAATTACCTCATTACTAATTGCAAAAGGAAGTTAAAAAGGTTATTTTTCTGCCCGATGTTGGAGGCCTCATTACATTGTTTTACTTGTTAGCAATAACTTTAAAAAGGTTGTTTTTGGGATTAAATCATTTGCTTAGAGCTTTTTAATCAACAGGTCTTTAGTCACTCCAATGGTAGTAAAAGCTATGACAAGGTTGGCTGCTTGTCTCAATGGAGTTATTCCACTACAGCATTAAAATATTGTCTTAAATTAATTCAACTACAGGTACATGTTTAATGCTATACTGTGAAACATTCCAAGCAAAGCAATAACACCTCCATGGAGACAAGCAGTTCTTTTCTGTTTTCATGAACCTAGTTAATAAAAACATTTAAAATCAACCAATATACAGAAAAATGAAACATATTATTGCTATATCACTGCACAGCCCCAGGTTTACATGTAAAGGACTGAAAGTAAGTGCTGAATCACCATTAGCGTTTACAGTCGGTCCTGATGACACATTTCTAGGATTAGGAATAACAGCAATAACAACTGCCTAAAGATAGTACACCTGCACGGCTGTACAAATATATAATTACTGAAATGGGAGACAAGCCTCTAAACATACTTAACCTCCTCTGACCAGAGTCCTCCTGCTATGAGAAAGACACACAGGACGGTTGCATCACCTCGTACTCCCAGGACAATAATATTTACAGGCAAAACTGTGAACAAGTCAAGTCACCAAAACCGCACAATATGATGGTAATCCTCACTGTATTCTACACAAACACAGATAAAGCTTAACTAACCTCACAACAAAAACATGTCATTACACTCACTAGACCAACGACACCAAGCTGCAATATCACATTTTAGTGAAGATTTAACGATTACTCACAATGACCGACACCATGATCAAATTAAATACTTAACATTCTTAGTGTGTTTAGATGTTATCAAACCAGTTTTATTTTTAAAAAAAAAACGTTCTTCTTGGTAAAGTTACGTTGATGTGACATAAATGGACAAATTATGTATTTAGCAGTTTGGATTTAGGTTACTTGAAACAGTAATTTTGCTTCTAAAATTTTCTTAAAATGTTCTACAAATCACAGAAAATAGTAGTGTAGTATTATATGATCATATTTAACCCACTGGCTATTGGGTCAGTCTATCTCCATGTTATGAATGAGATAAAACAAACTAACCCTGAATATTAGAGCTGCATTAAACACGACAGACACGTTCACAAAAGAGACGTTCAAAAAGTCAGCACTGGCCCCGTTTCCTCCTTTGCTTTTCTCTTCTCTGTGAGGCTAAAAATATATATTTTCTTCCAAACTAATCAATTAGGACTTAACATTTTATTAATTGATTGAATAGATTTTTTGCCCAACCCTATCTTGATATTTTTAAAGAAGGAATTAGAATGAAATTATGGCAAAGATTTAGTGACTTGAGTATCAATAGCATAATAAATTAACATTACACTTGTTTACACGTAGTAGCTTTCAATTTGTATCTAAAAGCTGAAATAAATAAGTAATTTCTTTTTGATATACCATAATAAACATGTTGGTAACTAATTAAAAGACCACAGTAGGACAATGTTCAAGTCAATGTAAAAACAAGTAGATTTTTTGCTAAGAAAGTGTTTTCAGATAAGCAGCTCTCTCCTGTCTGCAGGGGTCTGTGGGCTGAAGGAGCCCCAACAATAGCTGCTCTGAAGGGGTAAAGGGGTAAAGGGATTTGGCCCTCCACCCCACCCCCCCATCCCCTGCACACATAACCAGCCTCTGCCTCATCTGCAGGGGTCTAATCTAGAGTCAGTTCCAGGAAAGAGCAAGTACAATATCTGAGCTCTGTCTTGTTTTTCTATGTTTGAAGCTTTGAAGTGACTTTCCTGTGTGCACACTAACATTTTTAGCTTGTATGAAGAAACCATTGTATTCAGTCTACTATAAAACACCAGGATTAATCACAGCTGAGTAGGCCTGTCACGATAATTAAAATATTGATTTATCATTCAATATATAATAATTCAAACTATATATTTTGATGGGGATTTATTGCCATTTTTATGTAATGCGCATTTGATTTGTAAAAAGCAGAATAAATAACTAGTTAATAGACAATAGCTAATTGTCAGTTCAACCATTGGATATTGAATACTATCTACTTAAAACTGGATTTACAGGAATTATCTTACTTTATGTTAATGGCATAAAATAGTTTTGCCATTATTATTTATTGTAATGTTTCTCTGTAGCAATGTATCAAGCTTCAAAATGTGTTATGGACGGGCCTAAAATTGAGTTGAAATAAATAAATGCTTTTGTGATTTGCCTGTTTTTTTTAAAATATGTTCTCTAACTGAGTAGGTCGAGCAGTAACCAGGATTACTGGTAATTTTGGCATGCTATATTACTGTCTAGCATTCAAATGCAAAGCTTTTTAGGCTTGTGCACAGCTTTATAATAGGTTTTTAGAAGGAGTTATACGGAGACACAAATGTCTCTTTCTTTATATATTTATAGATTTGTTTGTTATAGATAAAATGTTTTATACTTAGATGCAGACAGCACACAGTGGTCAGATTTAGTCACAAAGTGCTGTTTATACAATGAGTTGTCTATGGGGAATAAAGATAAGCATTAAGCACTGAATCTTAAATAAATAAATAACCGCAATTCTTGAAGAAAACATGCAAAACTTATTTGTGCTTGTAAACTGAGACTGGTTCTTGTTCTCGCTGGACCAGACTGGAATTTGCATCAACAGACCATATCCTTACAGAAAGTCCCAAGACCCAGTAACCGTGACAACAGACGAGCATATGAATAAAGCTGACTAAACACACACACACTTCTATTGTCTGGACCAAGTGGGTACAGTGAGGACCACCCAGCTCGGATCAAGAACCCTGAGCTGGAACAATCGGACTGCTCAGGTGACTGTTTGTGTTTAAGTCAGATTTAGTGGTGGACAATGTGACTTTAGGGATTTACCCCACTAGGAGGGCAATAAACCAGAATTCAATGGATGCCTTATTTGTCATAAGCGTCAACATTTTTAAAAGACACTGTACCTAATTTTACAGAAATTGTTAATTTTAAACAGTTTACAGTGGTCCAAATTTATTCCTTACTTAAGTGTGTTTCACAAATTTCAGTACACTAAGTGGACTTTTATATGATGCCTCTGTCACAGTAGTGACAGATGTTACAATATTTGGGGTCATGTGTGCAATTTCTTTGCGCTGCTATGAAATATTATTTTTGGCTATACAATAAGATTTAAGACATAAAATGTTTGATAAAATCATTTCTATGACTCACTATAGATACAAATTAAGCACTAAAGTGTTTCATTCAGCTATTTATTTATTGCAGTCCATGATTTTTTAACAATATTGCACATTTAGAATAGTTTTTTGGGCCTGATGCTGCTTTAGGGTTATAGTGTCAGTGGGATAAATTAGTTTCAGTATTATCATTTATTGTCTATATGTTCTTCATCAGTATATTGCACATCAAAATTTGTTACTGTGACAGTCCTACTGTTAAAAACTAGCATGCTAACAACGCAATAGTGGCACTTCACGGCTAATAAAAATCCTGATAAAGTATTATCATTTTGAATGCTTTTACAAAGCTTTTACAGTTAATTTATCTACTTTGAGAAGCACAAATTTAAAATAACTTTCAAGATCCATTTATCTACTTTTTGTACAGATCAACATTGTTAGTGCAATTACATATTAAAATAAAATAGACTTAGCAGTAATTGCCTAACCCCTTAGTTGTAGCACAATAAAAACCTTTACAGTAAATGGACACTTGCTGACTTTTGCACCATAAGAAAAAAGCTGATAGTAATACATTTTGGTTTCTCAACAATTAAACGGAAATTAACAAAACTCAACAACTGTCTAATATGTCTCAATATTTCACAGTAAACCGAGAAATAACAAAAAAAAAACAAAAAAATGTGGAACCTGTATTGTCTACTCAGCATTAGAAAAGAGCAAAAGCCTGAACTGATTCCGGACTGGTTTTACTTTGAGAAGCAGTTATGTAAAGCTCCTTTAGCTCCATGAGAAAAGTGTACATTTATTGTTTTACACAGAGGAGAGTAACCTGGCACAATGATCCCCACAGGGCAAAGTAAATACGTCACCGTGTTTGAAAGACTGGAAGGAAGTGGTCAGGGCTCGCTCACTCACACAGGCTGAACACAGACCAACCAAATCACCACCAGTGTCAGCTGAAGTGTGTCATCAATGGAGGTCAAGATATGGTTGTGGGCTAATCAGATTTAAAGGTGCACTGTCGAACTTTTCGGGAGAGGGTCAGCAACCTGTTTGTCTCCATGGAGATGATAATGCTTTGATTTAAATTGTCCACAGTGTAGTATTAAACTAATTTCTCTTGAATTTATTAAACTACAGGTGTTATTTATTGCTCAAAAATATCTTTAAAAAAACATAAATTCTTACTGTGAGTGAGGTCGTCTCTCCACAAATCTAACCTATAATTTGGCTTGCAAGTCTCCATGGAGAATCTTAAGTTTATGGCCACACTGTAAAACATTTTAGGCACATCTCCATGAAGACCCCGCATCTGACAAGTTACACAGTGCACTATAGTGATCGCAATTATTGTTCCGATCAATTGCAAAAATGGTCAAGTAAAAAATGTAATCAATTTAAGTTCTGCCACTAAAAGTAGTAAGAGTATGACATTACATACAAATGTTCAGCCTGATCAGGTCCTATGCTATTTGTATTAAATAGTATTGGCCCATTGAAGCGCTGTGATCATTTGATAGCAACAGTTTTAGAATGAGTTTGTTCAATCAATGCTAATATAAAACCAAATGGTAATATTAGATAAACAACTACTATTATATGTGGAACATTTCTATTATAAAATCTTAGTATTGTGAACACTCAGCAATACTTTTATTGCCAAACAAAATGGCCACAATACTAAAACTTCAAGCTCAACTTAATTCACTTAGTTGTGTAGTAGTAGTTTGTGTATAGATTTGTATTTAAGATTTTTTTGGATAACCATGTCACAATGTTCTTCAATATAGTGAACAGCAAACAAAAAGCCTAAAGTGCAATAGCCATTTGTTTGTTGGAGGAAAGCACCAAAATAAGACAATAAAATTGAAAGCTGTGCCTGGTCCGGCCTCTAAACAGACAATCACCAGCCGGAATGGGGGATGCACCACAGAAGATGAAGACAATATGTAAGATATGGGCAACGCCTCCAAAAGGAAAGGATCAGTGGGGTACATCAGGGTGACTATTGTCTATTGGCAGCAGCTCTGTGCGAGAACAGTGATTAGACTGGGTTCACTGGCCTCAGTGACCTGTGGGTCACTTGAACAATTAAAGACTAAAACAAAGGATGTTGTTTTAGCACATGACTTAAATGTATGGAAAATAATGTACAGTAGTGTTGTCATGATACTGAAATTACTAAATAATTAGATGCTAAAACACAATCTATAATCACAATTCTATACTCACTAGTGAT
Organism: Scartelaos histophorus; assembly: GCA_000787155.1. Taxonomy (NCBI): domain Eukaryota; kingdom Metazoa; phylum Chordata; class Actinopteri; order Gobiiformes; family Gobiidae; genus Scartelaos; species Scartelaos histophorus. The sequence continues at coordinate 17,257 of KN508155.1, read as the reverse complement.
CTTGATTCCATGATTCTTTTGTCAGTAAAAATAGTGTCAAAAGTTATTTTCAACACAAAATAGGAGCAGGTTTTTAATATTACCATGTGGTCATATACTGAAGACCAGTTAAAACTCTTCAAGATTAGACCTATTTTGTCCTAATCATTCCAATATTTTTATTATCAAAACTTGAATATATTTTGAATATTTTTATACAAGATTTAGTATCAATTAGGAGCTGGGATTTTTGTTTTTTTTGTTTTGACAACCTACTGTACAGACAGAAGCGATTACAGTTTTTGTAGTACACATCACATTTAAAGTCCAGAGCTATGTTCACATAACAAAAAGTAAAGCAGGTTTAGACTTAAGCCCTACACAGGATATGACTAGAAGGTCCCAGACTGAGAGGATCAGCCATTCAATATACCCTCCTCAGGGCAATTTATGAGCTGCAGAGCACAGAAACCTGGTGAAGGAAATTGGCATTAACGCAAATGAAAAAGAGAGGATACAAAAAGCAGAGGAAGAAAGTGCAGAGTGGTTGAGTGAGGCATTGCCAGCAGAGGAGGTCAGGAACAGGCACAGGAAGCACAACTAAAGGAGATGAAAGTTAAACGATGGGAGTTTCAGTCGGTTCAATTGAAATGCACCGGGCAGCAGGTTGTGTCTTGTCAGTAAAGCAGTTAACACATTACAGGAAACTTTTATTGTTACATTCAAGTGGTTTCCCATAACAATAATAACCAAGCTGAATTTTAATGTTGGCCTCTATTGTAGGGCAAAGAGCAGTGGATATGTTTACACACACACACAATAAATTTGATCATTATCTGATTTCTGGAGTTATCCGATTACTGAAATGTAATGTAAACAGCTACATCTGATGTGAGCAATTCTTTCTGACCTCCCTGTGCAGGTTTTGACAAGGAAATTTATGCAAAGACAAACTAACACAAAGAGAAAATGTTAAATATTGAAAGTGTTATTTTTAAATTCACTATACTTGATCTTTCCAATACAGCTGTTACTCAAAAAAATCCACTGATTAAATGTCACATGGCACATCAGAAATATACCTGGAGTTTTGTTTTGTTTCATTCACACGTTTGAGTAACACTGCATTATTAAGTTGACTACATCTCCAAAGCTTAAAATGGTCTGTTCCACCTTATGATGTCATGTAGTGGTAGTTTTCATGTTAACAGCTCATTTTACCTTTTGGTTAGTAGAGATTGGCAATTCCAGAGCTGAAATTATCCAAATGATTCTACTGAAGGTGGAGTTTAAAAACACAGCAGAGAACGTCAGAGAAGGTGAAACGGAGTGTTTTTTATTTGAGAGAAGAACTCAGCATTAATATGTGCTAGGATTTGTGTGTTAAACACGCATGAATGAAACAAAACACAACTCCAGTTATGTTTGTGATGAGAAATTATAACAGGTCAGAAAATGGCATAATATGGGCCCTTTAAATACTGGGTGAGCCGATTATTCTAGTAATTTAATTTTTACTTTCCATGTAACCTGTATCCGGTACCTACAAAAATGCAAATATGTATTAAATACGAAACTTAGAACTAAATTAATAATGTCAGACTTTGGTCATAATAATTGCAGGACATATCAATCAGCTCATCCTTTCATTGCACTTGTTTTTGGCAAGTTCGGTACAGTTAGGGCTCTGGACTCAAAGAAAAGCCAGCTCCACTTAACAGCAGTTTAAGACAGGAACCAGGCAAGTATAAGGGCCACTTCATTTAATCTGATCAAAATAACAAATACTCCTGCAAAACACTCCTTGGACACGCTCAAAAAGATTAATGAACTTTATAATCCTTTTGTTCACATCGTACACTTACACTTAACAAAAACAGGAAATCCCAATATTTCTGTCCTGGTAGCAATTGTCTCATTGTATTATTGGTTTACATTTGTTTAAAGGGCAATAATTTATCAGTGACCTTGGTACTGACCAGATACACTGTGTTTTATTCCCTTACAACATTTCCTTTGCCATTAACAACACTTGGCACAACAGTTGGTATTCATGTCATCAGTTCAAAGCATAGACTGTTTATATAAATGGACATAGCTTAAACTGCTAGTCACCGTGTTCCAAGTAGGAAATGCTCATGTTTCCAACTACATCACCTTGGTTTCCAATTGGCTTTACACTGGAAAATTTCTCTCTCTGTAACTGTTGCAGTAAGTCTCATCATTTGGTCTTAAAATGTTCACATTAACCTGCTCTACATGGTCCTTATTTCTACTAATAACAGGAGGAATGGGTTTGAATCCCTTGGACACAAAGAATAATCATGCTCTTCTAATTTTTGTTGACATTATCTGAAGTTAATTTAGGACAACAGATGTTTACAGATGTTTATGTTAGCATTTAGCATAATTTAGATTTGCAATTTACATTTTACAGCTATTTTTAAGGCTGGTTTTAAAATAATTAAATGGTAAAAAAACTGTAGAAAGTAAAGAAAGAACATTTTAGAACTCGTCACCCCTGACATAGAGCCTGGCTCCAGATTCGCTCCTGTAACCGTTAACATAGCCAGCCTCATTTGAGAGGCACTGAACACTAAGGGTGACGTCATAGCGTTAATCTAGATTAATTTAATCTAGATATCTAGATCAATTTAATCTAGATCAATTTAATCTAGATTAATTTAATCTAGATTCATCTAGATCATTTAATCTAGATTAAATGATCTAGATTTTAATCTAGATTCCTAGATTAATTTAATCTAGATTAATATAGATTAATCTAGATTAAATTGATCTACACTAATTTAATCTAGATTAATTTTGATTAATCTAATCTAGATTAATTTCGATTAATTTAATCTAGATTAATTTAATACAGACAGACAGACAGACAGACAGAGATATAGATATAGATATAGCATGACACTAAATTAAGTACCATTATCGTGGGCTGCTGTTTCATGTATATGTATTTTTTGGTATCTCTTAATTTTTTTGTGAACGCACTACAATTTTGTTGAAGGAAACATTTTTATATAATACACTTGACATAATCAGTATGTCAAGTAATATAGTTTTGAAGATTAAAACTGTGAGCTCCACTCAAACTCTGAGTGATACAGCACTGCATTCATACCATACTCCCTACAACTGTACAACAAGTCACCCTTTTGTAAGAGAACCCTATGTCCTGTCAATCATCATATCACTGTTGCACTGTTTTTCTATGTTTTCTATGACTTCTTGTATATAGCTGTGAATTAATATTTTATTACTTATTTTTCTATTTTATTTTGACTTGTACATATTATTATTAGTACATTTATAAAATTATGCTTTATTCGTCACCTGTCTCTTGGCACCTTTCTTGCTACTGATTTAGAATTTATTATTACCATTTATTTTTTTACTCTTTGTTATTCTATTATGATGTGTGAGCTACTTTTACCAAATAATTTCCCTCGTGGATCAATAAAATTTGTCTAAGTCTAAAATAGATATTATTATATTAAATATGATATTAAAAATATTATCATGACAATATCATATCGTAAGACATGTATCATGTTTCAAATCAAATTGTGAGGGACCCAGTGGTTCCCAGTTCAAAACAAGCATGTCTAATAAGTAAATAAATCACTAAAATGACCCATGCATTTTAATATCGCTGCCTCATTAAAGCATGACCTCCCACATTTTTTCTAACTCCTTCAGATCTCCTCATTATTACCTTAACCAACCTGGTCAGAGTGTAAGATGTAAAATCCACACTCAGAAAAAGGTTCATGTATTAGGTGCACTGTGTAACTTTATGATTGGGGTCCATCACCTGCTTGTTTTAATGGATATGTCACTGTTCTGCCTGGAATGTTTTACAGTATGATATTAAACTAAAATTCTAAATTACATTTATTTTATTTATTCAAAACAAGTGGTTTTATAGCTCAAAAATACCTAACAGCTGGCATTCTGACTGTTACAGGTCTCCTTGGATCTGGCCTGTAACTTGGTCCGGTTTGGAGATAGAAAGGTTTAATACCATACTGTGATCATTCCAGACAAACATCTCCACGGTAAAAAGCATTTAATGGACCCCCTCACAAGAAAAGTTACAGAGTGTACCTTTAACAAAGGCACTGTTACAACTTCCAAAAATCCTTTTGGAAGTTTTGGACTGTTCCTTGGGAAAGACACTTAACCCCCCTCACCTCCAGTATCTGGGTTCATTGGCTAATAGAAAGTAGAGCAGTTGATTGCCAGGGCCTAACAGAGTGCCCAGTACAAACTCTGATAGTATAGTTATGTGATACAATGGCATGTGTATGTTATTTGTCCCATACCCAGAACATGGTATCAATGTTTGGCTGTTCTTTATAGGATCCCAATAGAAGAGGAAGAGAGTCATTGGCTACTAAAATGGACAAAGTTATCAGCTGACTGTATTGTTTAGAGGCAAGTACCTATAACATATCACAGAGTAGTTCTTCCGCTATGTTCGCTGAAAAACGTGTAGGCAGACAGTGATATATGGCACCAATCCAAACAGGAAGTATCTGGGACAGGTTCAGATGTTCCCTCTATGTACGTACAAGTATCTTTCCAACACTTATCCACCTACGATTTCCTCTAAAACCAAGTCCCACCCTGCTCTTTACAACACCCATGAAACACATCAGGTTGTTAATAATAAAAGTTACATAAGAACGCACCCTTCGCTTCAGACGATCCCTCTCCCGCAGCGTCAGGGTGTCAGCCTTCGCAATGACTGGGACGATGTTGACTTTACTGTGGATAGCTTTCATGAACTCCACATCAAGAGGCTTTAAACTGAAAAACAGAAAAGGAAAAAAATCAATACTGAGCTTGGAATTATGTACTCCCAACAAATTTGCAGTTAGCCCAATAATAAATCAATGGAGATTTGTTGGCTAAGATGCTAACTACTTACGGAAGCAATCACTACAAAAATTTCAGATGCTGAAGCGTGATAAAGCTTTTTGCCACAGTTGATACTCAGCAATTAATGAAGTTATCTTTTGTTTACTTTTTAAACTACAAAGATGTCGGATTTCCCCCATTAATGCATGTTCCTGGTCTTTTTATGAACTAAACTTACATTTGTAAAAGAAAACTGGTAACGTACACAGAAGAATATGGTTCTAAAATTTGGCTTCTATTAAATTTTATTTTGTCTTAAAAGAAAAACAAATGTCTTAATTTCTCCAGAACAGAAGCCAGAACTCTTCCCTGATCCATATTTGAACTTGAATAAAAAGTCCTATCTGGTCATTGACGTACTGAAATTAATTTATCATATTCCTAAAATACCAAGATAGTACTACAGTAAAAGAACAGAGGTGTGGTGTAGACTTACCCATGTCCAAAAGGAGATATGAAGTAAAAGCAGCAGTGCACTCGGTTGTCGACTATGTGTCTTCTGTTTAAGCCACTCTCATCGTGAAGGTAACGCTCAAACTGGTTGTCAATATACTGTATGATGGTCTTGAAGCTGATACAAGGAAAGCACATACTATTCAGTCCTGATGGTAGAGTTAAGGCCGCCACACACTAGTGGAGAATTTGCCCGATTTAAGATGAGATTTGCTTCTCCCTGAGTTCAGAATGGTGTGACCTGACTGTGCTTTGTATGTGTTTTTGAAGCCACTGTGTTCAACATGTGTGTAGTGTGAGTGACTCTGAGTCGCGCTGTCATATGGTTTCCACCAAACATCAGCAACAATACGGGAACAGCCAATTAAACAAAAAGTTGGTAAAAAGGTGTAAAAAGTTGAAAGACACGAGTAGTTCCTCACATGTCTGTTTATATGGACCAGAGTAAAGCTGCAGATTAGCGTTCGCAGATTTAGAAGTCACAGAAGACTCTATTTGTGTCTGTGGTGTGCGCTTTTTGTTACACATTTAAAAATCATTTCAGATCAAAAATCCTGTAATGTGTGGTGGCCTTTAGGACATAAAGACATTTTGCTCCAGATTACAGGAACAATTTTGTCACAGTATAATTATTAATCATGTTAAAATGTCTTTGGGAGGAAGCAAAAGGAGCTGCATGTCAAAGTTCAGATTTTTTTGTGATTGACTGGTCACTCATGACCGACTTCTGACCAGTAGGAGGGGTGTTTGAGCATAGAACTGCATTAAACAGAATTAGTGAACCACAATGAAGATTTCACCAAAACAGCATACAAGAATCAGGTCAGTATTAAATTTTCATTGTTATTATAGACCATTATACCATTATAATAAATATCAGAATTGGTAGTTAAGAGATCATAGAAAGGCCAATTACCAGCACTTACAAGGGAATAACAAAAACACCTAAAGGACATGTTGACAGAGGGAATGCAAGGGGAGGATAGGCACAGTGTGGGAGTGTAGGATGAAACTGGATAGAGCAAAGGAGTAAGGGAGGGAAGGATGGAGAGAGAGGGAGGAAGGGGGGTGGATGGTGAGAGGGTGGGATGAAAAAAGAAAGGAGGGAGAAATCAAGAGATACAGAAAAAGGGAAAAAGAAACATGGATCATGTAGAGTGGGTTAATACGAACATGACGAGAGAGGGACGAGAATTTTTCATTATAAAGTGAATTGGAGTCGAGTCGATGGAGTCGGAAGTGCCTATAATGCTGCTGACTTCCTATATAGAATGTAATGACTAGTGCATTAGCTATGCCCATTTATATATACAGTCTATGGTTTATATTGGTCCTGTTTGGTCTTTGCTTGAGCCCTGTTTAGTCTTAATGTAGACAATGATTAGTTTGGTCCTGTTCTAGTAATGGTTTAGTCCTAGTCAAGTCCAGGTTTAATTTCATGTTTAGACCCAGTTTTGATGTGCAGTCTCGACACCTATCCCAGGGCTGTGAATATTGTTGCTTAACTGAACGCACCAGTCTTGGCTGTTGATGGCATCACCATATCCTGGAGTGTCGACAACAGTGAGGCGGAGCTTCACTCCTCGCTCCTCAATCTCTACCGTGGAAGCTTCAATTTGCACTGTCCTTTCGATTTTCTCTGTCAAAAGTCATAAAACTTTGTTAAAACAAGCAGAGACAGGTCTAAGCTACATGATAGTGAATTGTGGCCATAGGATTGAAATTTGTTTAGTTTGTTTGATTTAGTTAGTTAAAGGGCCCATTTTATGCTATTCTCTGATCTATCTATGTTGTTTCCTCATCACAAACATTCCTGGAGATGTGTTTTGTTTCATTCACACATGTTTAACACACAAACCTTACATATTTAGGCTCAGTTCTTCTCTCAAACAGAAAACACACCTTGTGATGTCATATGGTAATACAGCAAGTGCACTTTCACTTGAATCATTTTGATCATTTCAGTCTTGGAATTGTGAATCTCTACTGAATAATACCTATAATACAAAACTCCCGCTTCATGACACCACAGGTGGAACAGAACATTTTGAGCTTTGGGAATGTCGATGTCCTAATAATGCAGGGTTATTCAAACATTTGTGAAAGAAACAAAACACAACTCCAGCTATGTTTTTAAGGAGGTAACAACATTCTAACAAGGCTAAAATCTTCCATCTGTCAGTTTGTGTAATATAGCAGCTGTTTGTAGAGAAAAATCTAAAAATTCTATACAAAAATTAACAATATCGTACCAAGCTCAAAAGGAATAAGCAGAAGTACAGATCAGTATATTCATGTTTTTGTGTGCTACTTTGTTCATATGAGTGAGTCATATTTTCCATCTTTAATACTGAAATATTATGAATTTTTAAAAAGTTTAAAGTAAAGACTACATTAGTTCTACAACACAAGCTAGCTATGTCACTAGGTCTTGATCGCCCAGATGAGAATCAGCTAGTTGCTGAACAAAATTATTCTAAAATAATTCCCCCCTGTAAAGCATTAAGATGGGAAGGGCCACAAAGTTAAGACTAAAGCATTCCCAGCATTCCTAGTGAAATGATGCTCTGCTGGAGACATAGAAGCAGACGAGTTTCCATTATTACAACTTGCATATTTGTGTACGTGTGTATTTGTGTGTGTGTGTGTGTGTGTGTGTGTATGTGTGTGTGTGATTTTTACCTGCGGCTCCAGGGATGTAGCGTTCAGGATACAGGTCAGTGAGAAACAGACTGTTTATCAGAGTGGATTTTCCCAAACCAGACTCCCCTAAAAACAAAGAACACCTTTGTCAAATCATGTTAAACATATTATGCTTATTCTCTAGTACTACTTAGTACTGAACACTTATCTACAAAAATGTAGAATAATCAGATAGATAGATATGGGACTTTTACTTGCAGGCAATGTCATAGTCATAGTTGTATCTCACTTTGTTTTAATTAATGAATTAAATTGAATATATTTTATTATATTCCATATAATTTATTTATTATATATGTGTGCTATATAGTGAAGATAATACTTACCAACAACCATAAGAGTAAACTCAAACCCCTTTTTCACAGACTTGCGGTGCACTTGGTTTGGAAGATTGGCAAAACCCACATAACCAGTAGCATCTGGTAACTAAATGAAGGAAATAGAAATACAATTGTTAAAATTGTCATTTAGATTAATGATCTTAAGAAAAATACATTATTTCACAGGTTTTTGTTAAATTTAATGTGTAACTACTAGAAAATGATTAATGATGATGTCTATAATTGCAAAACTCCTACAAGCAATAAATGGCGCTTAATGAAACACTTGTATTTATACAGGATATCCTTTCTGGATGCCTGCACAAGTATGTTTTCAAGAGATTACAAGAGCAATAGGTCATAATCACAATCACATTGAATAGTCTCACCATCTTAAGTATGTTTACCTACGGTTGCCTAGAGTGGGATGAATCAAAGCTATTGCTAATATACGCAATTTAAAGTCCCCGTGCCCTGTTCATTAAAGTTGCCACCTGCTTTTACAGGATAACCAGATGGATATAGTAAGGCAATATAAAACAGAGGTTCACAAAGTGAGGGTCATGTATTGGGGTCCTCCAAAAATTCTGATAACAAGGAACATTACTTACAATTTCTTATGACATACAATCCCAAATATACAATGTTCTGATGGATACATCAACACCAATTAAGCAAGTACCAAATTTGGTTAGTAACATGGTTTGAACTTCTGAATTATACAGATCCAGATCCGGACCTGGAATCTGGATCTGGATCTACAATCTTAGTGAGATTTCTCGGAAACTACTGGCCGGATCTTCATGAAATTGTCACCAGAGGTAGATCTTGGTGCAGGGACGACTCTGTAAAATTTTGGTGATGATCCAGATCCAAATCTGAATTCTGTGTCCACATCATCCCTTGGCAGAGATCAGAAATCTCTGATTGCTCGTTTCAACATGCCATGATACCATAATTATTTAAAAAGGTTTTTGCATCGAATCCGAATAAAATGTTTTGACTTACTTTCCCCTTTTCAGCAGACATGGCGATTTGTCTGAGCCTAAGTGAGAAACAGATCAAACAAATGAATGATTAATGTTCACAGTGCTTCAATTCAATACAATTAAAGGTATCACAATGTCTTAATTAAAGGCATCACAAATAATAATAAAATACCAATGGTGAAGGTTCCTTTTCATAATACATTTAGTTTCATTGAGTATTTGTGTTTCAAGATCTCAAGTTTCAAGTCTAATAATTATAAGGTTCCATCTGCATTCAGTGTAGTTGTTTTGTTTCATTTACACATGTTTAAACACACAAATCCTGCATATTTAGACTGAGTTCTTCTATCAAACAGAAAACACTCTGTCCCACCTTGTGATGTCATCTGGTAAGACAGGAAGTGCTCTGCTATGTTTTTGATCTCCATATACATTAACTAGAATCATCTGGAGGAATTCAGACCTTGTATTGCTAATGTCTACTCAACTAAAGATAAAAGGTAGCTGTTAGGGGTGCAATAGTACACAAAAATCTTGGTTTGGTACATACCTCGGTTTTGAGATCACGGTTCGGTTCATTTTTGGTACAGTTTGGGAACAAAATGTAAAATAATTTGCTTGTTGTTTATTAGTGTTTTTATTAAACCAGCAATTTATTTTAACATTATTCAAACAGGAAAATAAAATAAATAGAAAGACACAAAGTACTGCTTTAATACTAATATAAGTTATAATTATATATAATTAAAACTGTTTAGACCTGGTTTAGACCTGGTTTAGACCTGGTTTAGACCTGGTTTAGACCTGGTTTAGACCTGGTTTAGACCTGGTTTAGACCTGGTTTAGACCTGGTTTAGACCTGGTTTAGACCTGGTTTAGACCTAGTTTAGACCTAGTTTAGACCTAGTTTAGACCTGGTTTAGACCTAGTTTAGACCTAGTTTAGACCTGGTTTAGACAGCTGTGTCTGGAGCACCCGGGGACTGAGATTGTGCATCTGATCGCCCAGGGAGAGGTCCCTCGAGGGACCGCACCGAGTGGCCAATCTTTCTCCACCGAGTTAGACAGTATCGCTCTGATGAACGTCTCGCTCCAAACTATTCGCACTCGCACTATTTCAT
>KN508150.1:7448-19636 GCA_000787155.1 Scartelaos histophorus | reverse complement strand
TAAATAAATAAATAATAATTGTAATAATTGATTTAAAAAATGCATAATAGGTTTAAATAGGTTTAAAATCATATTGTGGAGCATTCCCAGCAAAGAAATGGACATGGGCATAAGTAAATAGTGACTCAAACAGTAAAAGGCACCTTAAAAATACTACAGCTTATAACTTTCAGTAATAAAATCACAAAAGTTGCTGATCTGACTGTCCAATTATTATTTAAAATGTACTTCTTAGTAAAACATATATACCGATACTAAACCCCCCCCACAGTACTAGTATATGTCAGTGCGTTTTTGCATGACATCTAAATTCTGCAGGAGGGGCCGGGCGTCTCTAATGATAAAATAAGAATGATGGATTATGGGAGATGAGCGGTGGAGGTCGCAGCTCTACATGCAACGCCTCATTCACTACTTAACACTATCTAAATTGAAACGAGTATTTATACCAACTTCTGGGATCACAAGTTAATGGAGGCAGTCATGCATCACTGAAGTTACATAAAAATGTCCGTCGGAAAAGAGGGTGAGATAAGTACATCCTTTTAAAAGATTTTTAATTTTCTCAGATTGGATTTTTGTGTGTGCCTCAGGTTGTGTGAGTGCAGAGCCGGGCTGAAGGCAAATCACTGTAACACTTTTAATCAGACATCAGAAGGGGATTAATGGGAATTGTGCTAAAAGAGGAAGATCAAATAAAGATCTATTGTACCAAGTAATGAAACAGCATGGGCTAATCATGTATAGCTTTAACACTCTGACAATACAAATCAGAGACTATTACTTCAAAAAGGGATAATACTGCTAAATATATTCAAGTGTGCTTTGACTTGACCCTCAAAGGGAGATGTGTCCTCTGTCACCCTCAAGTTTGGTAACCATAGACACTTCTCTCATCATTTTGGTCTTAAAATGTTTCTAATAACTGGCTCTACATGATACTGGTGTTTTGTTTTTTATGTATTCCTATTCCTACTATGGATTTTGGCACCAAATTTGGTCCTATAACTGCTAGCCTTGTGAGCTTCATTTGACTGGAGCCAAACGCTATGAGTGACATTACACTTCCTTAGTCTTTATATAGTATATGGTCTGGACTACAAGGCTGAAGGAAAACCAGAGTTTCTAGATTAAAACACACACACAGGCAGAACATGCAAACACCACACAGAAAAGCCTCCCTCAGCTCTGAACTCAGAACTGAACCGTGGTCCTTCTTGTGGTGAGGAGCAAGTGCACGTCCCAAACAGGTGGTTTTTAGATTGTAAAATGTGATGATGTCGCGCTGCCAGATGGAGGCAAGAGGCAATGTTTCCTACTAATGACATTTTATTTTGTCATGAAATGGTCACAAATATTAAGTTCTGTTAGACCCTGAAACTTGGAGCACTACAACACTATGTGCCTTTTAACATGTGAATAATATGAATGTCGTGAGATCATGGGAAACCCTACAACACAGTGCACAAAACATGTCTGGTACTGGATTGGATTTTAGTTCCAGCTCTGGCTCATATTAGGAAAAGTTCAATGACACAAATGTAACAATAGGGTTTACCTTTGGGGACGGTGTGTGCCTTTGTGAGGACTCACGTAACGCCACTCTCACACAAAGGAGTGGCCCCGACCTCATTTAAAGCCCTTTTTGCAGTGTCTTTACTTAATCCCATCACTTTATTGGGAGAAAATATAATTTGAGTTGCTTTACACGTTATCAACCCGGGGCAAACCACTGCCTTGAGCTGATGAAATCCCTCTCACATTTAATGAAATGAAAAACCCAATCCCAATCAGGATTACACACAAACACCACAGACATTTTAATGGGCTGTCGACAAAGACAGGCCCAGATAACGCTGGAGAGATTGTGGAGGTTTTTCCACACATAATAACCAAAATAATCTTATATTTAAAGAGTTACTGCAACATGTTGGCCTCCTACTACTGACTACACTAAACCAGGGAAGTCAATTTCAACATATACTTTATGTATTTATAGTGTTGGAAGATTAATCACAGTTAAATCGGAATTGCATTTCTGAGAGTAGCTTAACATCTCCCAAAGCTTTACTCCTCCTGCGAGGAACATTTGTAAAATGCCTCTCAGTGGGCAGCGCCCTGCAGGGCATGTCATTTCCCAGATATGGGACCTTACCCCATTTGACACCGTTTTTCAAACTGCACAAGTTTGCTAACTAATATATGTGGCTACAGCAGACAGAACACATAATAAACATGTTTAAAAGAGTTAAACGAGTTTTGTTAAAAGGTGCTGAATCTGATCGGGTGCCAAATTGGCATTGCCATGGCCTATCTGTGGCTAAATTCTCTCAAATGTAAATCTCCCCAATGTAAATGTTAAAAATAAATAGTCATTCTAATTGCAATTGCAACTGCACAGTTCGATATTTTCCCCAAACATGTTCAGCCGCGGCGATGATGAGGAAATGACACAAGAATTGCAATTCCAATTTGTGTCTTAGAGTCAGAGTGAATCACAGCTAACCTACATTCAGAATAGAGCAAGACAAAATGTACTATTCATAACAGCTCAGAATGAAAAAGTCTAATGCATCAAATTGAGATCACAATTGGAGTTGCTGCAATTATCAAATCACAAAGGCAGTAATCATTTAGTTAATAGAATGTCCTCAGAAAAGAACAAAGTGTTTTGTTTTTATTGAACGGTCGTGTTGTATCTGTAGTTTCATGTACATTCATGGGATTCTCTAAAAGACGAATGCTTCTGGACTTATTAATAATGTGAAAAAAACAGGAATCTACTTTTTAAAGGAGCAATATTTATCTTCAAAAGTAAAACATATCTCCCTTGCATTTACTCAATTATTGGTGTTTTAGCTCAAACATATATTTAATAAAATGAATTCTTACATGTGCACGCTCGCTTCTCCATAGATCTGACCATTAACCTTGATTTTTCATTTTTTTTCATTGTCTCAATTGTGATTACCAAGTTTATTTCCATAGTGTAGGATAATAAAGGCAAAAAAGTAACATGGAGACAAGCAGGTGGTGGACTCTCCATGAGAAAAGTTACACAATGCACCTTTAAAATAAATTATAATCGCAAAATTTTCAATAATTTGTAATAAGATTTTTGTCTTCCAAAATCGTGCAGGCCTAATTATGCATCATTTTATTTGCATCCGCTATGGAATTGACATATTTTTTTTAATGCCAAATGTGTCAGGGAGGACAAACAGCAAAAAGCCCATTAATGACTTATCACGAAGCTGCTAATCAAAACTAAAGTTATTAGCAAAATGTGTCTTCAGCACAGCCATAAGTGCTTCTAAAAGGGCCTGATTTGAAGTCTGAGCTGACTTAAGCTGACATGACATAACCGCAGATGTTAGACAAGCACAGTGAGTAAAGAGATCCACAGACAGAGGAAGTTAAAACCCTGACTACGGGGCAATGGCAACGCCCCAAACGGATCTTTAAAGCCAGGCCAAAGCTGCCCTCCCCTCACACTCTATTTAAGATCTGATTTTTAGCACAATCTTTTTCGCAAAGCCCAGGAGCAAGATAAAATCAATGCCTCCAGCTTTTCTGCCTTGATCACGGTCAATCTTCCATATAAGCCCCACATACACAAGCAGGCACTTTGGACCGGTTAGGCCTGATCTCGATACCGTTTACACCACTACCCAAAGATTTTCTTTTGATCCAGTAATTCGCTTTCAAATCCAGAGTCTGCGTCTGTCTGGCGTGGAGCATGAAAACGAGAAACTGCCAAGATGAGTTTGATGTGTAATGATGTGTAATTAAACACAAAACATGTTATTAGCATGTGGCTTCAGAGTCACTCGTATCACATAGGGCCAAAAAAATACTATTTGATACACTAGTACAGATATTGGGGGGGGGAAAAAAAACCCACAAAACACAAAAATGAAGAGTATTGATCTATATGAGACTCCATTTAGGACTACAAGAGAAACTACCATTACACTGAGTTAAAAATCACTCTGAATTGTAAAAGGTCATGTTTTTTATCACTGCGGTATCAGAATTGGCGCTGAGTCTCTTCTATATTGAAATCGAGTTGAAATTGTAACTCTATGACGGGGTCTGCAACTTCTAATAGTAGAAGATCACAGATGAATAAAACATCGTAAGCTCATTTCACAGTTTGCAAGTCGTCTTTTCAGTGGCTGCATTTGAAATAATCTGAAGTAAAAAGCAGCCAAAGTTATCTGACTGTTGAAATAGTGAAACATTAAGAGCCGCCCTCGAGGCAACCGAACAGCTGAGTTTGAGCCACACATGTCCAGTCCAATCTTTTCTAATTTAAGCAAAGGGAAAATTGCGTCCTTGCGGCACACGGCTATCGAGGGAAAGGCTGGAGATTCAATCTGACTTCTGAATTTTACATCAAGTCTCTGCAGGATTACAGCTGAATATCTAACGCGGCTCTGTGTGGCTAGACTGGTTTTACAGGTCCTTAAAACAAATAGCTGTGACAAAGATGGAGAATTGTGGTACTACAGAGGTCTAGCTTGGCAGTACACTTTATGAATTACACAAGGACATACGCTGCAGACAAACCACCAGCCAACATCCTTCCTCTGAAAATACAAAATGAAAAGGACTTTTTGATCTGATGGTTCAGATGTAGCGGCTGAGCACTACTTGTGTGTGTATATTAGTGTTTACACAAAGGCTTACAGGAGCCGCATACAAAACGGGTGGACTCCTAAACTGACTCAAGTCTATGTAAAGATTATGAAAACTCTTCAACTATAGTACCTAGAAGTAATAAGTGACAGAAAGCTAAATGCAAAAATGTCATGCATTATTTATTCACTTTTCATGCCTGGCCATGGGAAGATATGAGGCATCACTCCCCCAGAGAAACTGGTGTAAATGTGATGACAGCTAATCTCTAGGGCTGCACCATTTTGGAAAAGTATCTCATTGTGATTTTTCTGACACGCATTATGATTACAATTCAAAATACAAGATTCTATTGTCATTGTCAAAGAAAAAACTTTTAAATGACTTAAGAGCATTAAACGCTGCACAGTGTTGATGTAAAGGGGAAACACATAGTTTCAAGACTCCACTTGATATGAGAGGAGACTGAAATCTGAACTGACAAACTAGAACCAGAACCTCACGCATTTCAGAATATGTTTGCAAGATAACAGGAGTAGCAGTTTTTACACAACAAGAGAGGATTGTTTTTGTTTGCAGAAGAATATATGCTACTTAAATAATTCTAGGTAAGTGAAAAGTCTTGCCCAAAGACACAGAGACAGTATAACCGGGAATTGAGCCACCAGTCTTTGTTTCTAGCCAGTGTTAATCGTCTCTAAAACAATGATCTAAATTTTCACATTCTCATGGAAATTATTGCAAACAACATTGTGTCTATTGTGATTCTTGTGTGTGACGCCGCCATAAGCACAAGTTATTACATAAATATGTTATTACTGAATGGAAGACACACAACGACTTGATGAACTGGATTAAAGTGTTAGTGTGTCTGAATATAAATCTGAGAACATAAAGTCATGTACATCAGAGAACTCCCCCACGTTAGAGTGTGGTGCTATGGGGCTCTGTATGGCTGATTAGTGCGTGGTGTATCTGCACAGTATCTGCACAGTACAGCTTGTCCACAAATCACAGCCTGTCAAATACTCTATACTATATATATATATATATGCAATGCATAGATGTCCAAAAATGAATAGAAATATGTGGGCTAAAACGAAAGCAAATACTAAATATTACCTTATTACCTCAGCTAACCAAGAGTGTTGCATCTTTCGCTAAGAATAAAACACAATTTCTTTGGCTTTGTGAAGATAATCAGAAAGTGTTGTAGGAAAACATGCCTGTAAACGACTTGGTTGTAACAGCAGACTTTCTACTTTTTGGAAGATTACACTAGATGTCTGACAAAAGACGCAACTAAAACTAATATCAAAACCTTATCCATTCGAGCAGATACTGAAAAATATGCAACTGATACATTTGAATCACTCGTGAATTAGAATCGTCTTAGTCAATATAAAAAATAGCATAACACCAAAAAGTACTATTCCTTTGGATTAAACCTTTTATATTATGCTCCACACCATCACCGATGTGGTATAGAAATCAGCAGTACCAAGTCTTTTCCTTAGTATCAGTTTTTAAAATGTAGCACAATGTTTATTTTAGCATCAACTATGTCTTTTCTATTTATTTTACAGCTTTTTGATTTTCATAATGGGCAATCCTGATCTTCCCTTTAGTATTTCCATAACTGTTGTTTTGTGTTTTTATGGTCAGTGCTTGAACCAGTGTAATGCAGTGTTTGCATAAACAGGCCCATCACAGGCCACTATGCAAAAACAATTGGCACATATACAATAATGAGGAGAGCAGCGTCAGCTCCATGAATATTCACACACAAGAGAAGCCTTGAGGGAAACATGGAGCCACCCCAATATTTTATCCTTTGTCCTGGCAACACGGACACTTACTATTCACAGCCATCCAGGCTCTCTGTGGCTGGCCACCATTGTTTTGGGCAAGCGTTTACTCACATATACCTGTTAATGTGCTGCACTCTTATTATTCTTGTTTTGCTTTTTCAAATGTGTTTCTATGGGTAAAATAAATATGATTTTAACAGAATGACTACCTACAAATATGACTATGTTTGACTCGTCTGATGGTCCCAGTCTCTGCTTTTTAAGATGTATTTCTGCAGAATCGTATAGTTTTAAGGCAAATATTACTCTACATGTAATGCAAAAACCCTTCAGATATAGTAGAAGTCTATCTCCATATAATTTAGCCTTGAGCTTTATGTATGCTAAGTAAATGTTAATTACTGCCTTAAATAAAGGAGCTTTTGTTTTCTAGTGAAGCTCTGACATTCCATAGCACAGAGCGTGACAGTTTCCAATATCTTCATAATTTGCTTATGTCAAACATTAAAGCCGTATGTAACTTTTCTGGCAGGAGCACCTCCTGCTTGTGTCCAAGGAGATGTTATTGTTTTGCCTGCAATGTTTTACAGCTTAAAAATATCCATCTAGTATCTACTTAACTGCAGAAAAATATGCATTCTTACTGTGAGGGAAGTCGCCTCTCCTCAGATCTGACCTGTAACTTGCTTGGGTGACATGTCCACGTCCAAATTAATTATTTTTAATGCCATACTCTGGGCAAAACAATCAGTTCTCCATGGACATAAGAATGGAGTGGACCTTCCAAAGTTATAAAATCCACCTTTAAGTTAGGTTATTCGTGCTGTCCTTGGCCAGTGGCGCAGTTAAATCCACTTTCAGATATTTTGACTTTTTTGAGCCACACTGACGGACCAGCAGCACTGGTGTGTTGCCATGTGCATCTTATTGTATTTGATGAATGGGGCTGCCCAAATGGAAAATAAAACGTCTACTGATGGTGTGTTTATGTTTGTGTGAGTGCAGGACAGATGAGCACTGCATGATCGACTGACTCTGCCTTCACAGCCGGCAGCCTGCCAGGGAGATTTCTGTTGTCCAATAGACGTTAATTGACTTGATAGACTCAATGATGTACAGTCAGTAGTCTGAGAAATGCTTTTGGACAGGCTCGAGCTTCAGTGATCACAGATGGATGAGCAGTTTCAGATCTGATACTGTGGAGAGAAGACAGAAAACCAAGTGAAACTGAAATTGCTCAGTAGACATGTTTTTCCGCAGATGAGATTTCAACCTGACAGTTCTTTTATGAGTCAAGACTTCTCACCCGATCACAGCCTGCTGCCTCCTATAGCGTATACTTAACAAATGCATAGGACATTACACAGGCTGTTTCACACCTCTAGAATGGCAAACAGTCAATGTTACATGCCATTTGCAAGGACATAGAAGCTATCAACCAGCTCACAGAACAGGGACACTTAGCATGCAGTACTTTTACAAAAACATGCATAGGGAACGGTGCAACCTTAAACTCTAACTATGGCCATTTTGTGGTCATATATTTTGAATGGGCAGCAAAATGAACTTGGTATATGCCGGTACACGGAAATGAGTGTAGAACTGTAATGGATTTTCACTATATCGTTCAATTTAAAAATCTGAAATTTCATTATAGACCACCCAATGAGAAAGTTCATTACATGTAAAAATTAGATTTTTAAAGCTCTATTACACCCAATGAGAAAGTTCATTACATGTAACAGCTCTATTCCAGGTAATTCTGTTATGAAATGTTTTTATATTCACAAAAGACACACACTATATGAAATTATAAACCTACATATACAAAGCTTTGACATAAGCAACTTTATATTATAAATTCCTTGAAACATCCTTCAGACATTCTTCAGAAGTGCGCTGTGCAACTTTTCAGCTTGTGTTATGGAGATGTAGTTGCTCTGAACAAATAGATCTTGTATCTCTTCAGTTACAGGTGTTCTTATTTTACAAAACTACAGTAAAACCTGCACTATTACAGTGAATGAGCCCACTTCTCCTCAGATCTGAGCTGTAACTATTCGCTTGTCTCCATGGATGGTTAAATAAAACGCAGTGCTGTAGAACATTCTGGGGAAAAACCTTTAAATTCTATTCCAGGCAGCCTATGAGAAAATGTTTTTTTAATGTCTACCTCATAGGGCTGTATGACATTATACACCAATATACACCTACATGGTTTTGACATAAATCACTTTAATCCTATATGACAGACCCAGACCACACGAGGAGTAATTTCATTGCGTGTAAAAATGTCTTTAATGTTTTATTCTGGGATATTCTACTATGAAATGTTTTAGACTCATAGGATATGGAATGATAAATCTCGAACGCTGACGTAAAGTAGAGTTGAGTAGATTTATAAGCCTATCAACTGGTCCCATGCTTTACCCCATGACCCTTCCCCTTATTGTAGACGCTCTGCAGGTCGACCGGTGCATGACAACAGGCATCAACACAGCTGCACACGTTTCCTATACACGGGAATATTGGAAATTTGGATTACTGTAATTCTGTAATCTCGTCAAACTCCTGCCCTGCGTTATTGTAAAACATGAACGCCAACAACCTATAGGCAAAACAATAGGTTACATTTGGCATCGGGGCATTTACATTTCGGGGCAAATGTAATTTCGTTTGGGTCCCTCAGGGGTCAGTCTTTTGTTCTCAGATGATAAGCCCGTGAGCATGTGTCCGATCTACAGCCAGCGTGCGAGAAGGCAACAGCAGCGAAAGTATGGTAATAAACGAGATCATTCATCATTCATAGTCCCTTTCATGTGGTTATTAGACTTTATATCCCTGAGTTAATACACTGAGCCTCAAGGGAAGTGTCCTGCTGATAAAAAGAGAAAAACAAAAGCTCTAGAAAACATACCGCTGCGCCACGTCCTTCAAAATGCTGTTACAATGAAGACAAATGTGCCACCAAATACTTCAAGCATCATCATTCCAGCAAATAACTCACTGACATACTTTGACATACTTAAAATACTTTCGGCGTCGTGTGATTCATCTTCATTATTTTATGTGGACATTTTTATTTAGCGTATGATAATCTGAGAACAAAAATAAGCAAGACGTAATGTGGCTGTAAAAAAAGTTATGGATCAGCTTTGCAGTTTCTAAGATACACTTTTTCACCATATTCAGGAACATTAATATTTGAAAGCTTAACTAATATATTAATGCAAGGATTACATGCATTTCAGGATTTATGTGGAGGTTTAAATTACAGAGATAGTATAAAACTGTATGGGACGGGATTGTTGCCAAAAAGACTTAATATAATGCAGTCTACGTTATTTTGCTATTCAAACCGTGATTCATTTTGCAGCAAAATTTACTACCGTTTTATTAAAACATTTTTGGGAAATATTTAAAGTGCAGATATGCTTAAAGGTGCACTGTGTAACTTTTCTGGTGCTTGTCTCCAAGGAAATGTTTTATCTGGAATGTCACAGTATGGCATTAAACGCACCCATTTTGCATTTACTCGATAATATGGGTTTTTATTGATCTAAGAATCTTTACTGTGAGTGGATTAAGCCTCTCCACGGATCTGACATGTCACCTGCTGTCTCTCTTGAGATAAACAAATATACCGTATTATTCGTGCTATAAAGTGCACTGGATTATAAGGCGCAGTATCAAATAATATGTCAGTTGTGTCATTGTCCACACATAAGGCACAATAAGCGAAACAAAACGCGTGTCGGATAAATCGAACTTCATTCAGGTCATTTACAATAACTCTCAGTTGTAGCTAACACAAAAATACAAGTTTAACAGTTGGTGATTTGGGCATCAAACATGCCCGGATCCCTCTCAGCATTGTTCAGTTTTAACACAAAAATACAAAACCTGAAATCTGCATGGTGCATGTCTCTTAACAGGTGCATTTTGGGTCCTTGAACAGCACACGGCAGAACTACCGGTATGTTGCACAGTCGCCCTATATGTCGCCAACATATTACTCCTTCCGACTCGCCCAGTAATACGTTATTAGCCGTAATGTTACAACATAAAATCGGTTTGAGGTTAAACACAACCAAAGGTCATACATAAGGCCACTGGATTATAAAACGCACTGTTGATTTTTGAGAAAATGTCATGATTTTAGATGCGCCTTTAGTCCGAAAAATACGGTAATGCCATAGTGTTGAACGTTCCAGACTATATCTCCATAGAAACAAACACTTTTCGATAATTCAGCCAGTGTTGTTATGTTAATATTTGGGGTTATATTGATCAGTACTTTTTATGTTGGCAATAAACAGTCATATCCCAACGACCAACAACAATCACCTTGTTTAGTACAAAAATCCGTTGGTTCTGTCTAATTCTCAGAGACATTTGTGATAGCTCGACGTGGTAATGTGTTCAGTGATAAAGCGACCAGCTCAATCTTGCCACTGCCTAATACAGCATAACAGAGAGAGTCGGGCTGGCAGCGTGACAGCCAGCGATCCAATACAGCGATAGGCTAATGAAACAAAGAGCCCTGGGCCAGCGGTTATGGCTACAGAAGAACACTGCACGAGATGGCAAAAACACATTTACAACAAGCTAGGATCATTTCCACTGCATTTCCCAAACCCAAAAACTAAACGCAATATACAGCAGAGCAGACTGTGTACGCAAAAGAGTTTAAACAGGAATGCTGCCAAAATGGTGGAGTTGTATGTTATAGACCGATGCACTGACAAATGTTATCCTTTCCTGCCTCCACAAAGCCTAGCTCCAATACAAATAAAAGTATTTCTATTCAAACTTTCAGCTACACCCCCACGGCATCTGTGTGTGAACAGCAGGCCGGGGTAACAGGGGATGGGCAGAGGAGAAGAGCTGATTGATCGCTGGGGTAATTGGCCAGGAGTGGCTGCGATAGAAAAGACGTAAATATCAACCGTGCTGACAGAAGAGTCCGGGGCAGGTTCCACAGGGAGGGTAAATAAGGCTTTGCTAAAGATTTTTGGGGCAAGAAGCTTTGGTTGGGGAGGACAAAAGAACATGGATAGAGTGGAAGCAGACATACAGCAATTGTCTGGACACAAGCTTAGTGAGATGAACTACGCTTCCATCCTCACCAATTAATTATGTTGTTTCTATTTATCAAATATATATTCATTATGATACGCAAAAATACTGGAGAATATATGTGGTGTATGCGCTTTATATGCTTTTATATATGCTTTTGTATCTGTATGCGGCATGATCATGAAAGTACTACATGTGGAGTACATGGTAGGACTTCTACTGTTCAATATGAAGAGATAATTTTAGGGAGTCAATATTAATCTGTAGAAGAATTAAAAAAAAAAAAACAACTTCTATGATACGAATGAACTAGGCCGAACTACTAAAACGTCATTCTGCAATCTGCTATTAATTTATTGATGTTTTTTAACTCAATTGTACATTTCAAATTGTATTCTGGGGATAATTATACATACATGTACATACATACATGAGTTTTAATATTATTGTTTATTGCACAATTAAGTTTAAACTTGTCTGACTTGTCCCGGTCAGCGTCCCGTGAGCAGAGTTCTCGCCCGGTTTTGGTGCTGACAAAAGTAGTCGGGAAAATGAGTTTTAATATTATTGTTTATTATCTATTTTTTCTTAAGCAAAATATCATACTTGAAAATGTTTTATCGTGACAGGCCTAGCTTTTTTTTTTTTTTTTTTTTT
>KN508141.1:10007-24874 GCA_000787155.1 Scartelaos histophorus | reverse complement strand
TATTATTATTATTATTATATTTTAAAATATTCTTATTATTGCGTAACTGAGTAGATGATGTCCTACCTTCAAGTGGTTTCACAGGTGTGGCATTGGACTTTTTCAGAGAAATTAGGGGCGATTCTTCTTTACCCGTGTCTGTCACCAAACCTGGAGTAAACAATGATAATATGAAGTTATTATAAGTTTAATTAAATGAAATAAAATGCAGTAAAAGTAGCAGTACCTCTCTTGGCCATGCGTCCCGCCACGGTGAACTGCACAGAGTCATTGGCGGCTCCTTTGCCTTTATTTTTCCACTGCTCCTCTTTTTCTTTCAGGATCTTCATTCTGTCTGCCAGGGACATCTTTGGCTCCAGGTCTGCGTTTGACTTCTGTTATAACAATGAAATCACATTAAAGCTATTAATTAACAGCTCTTCACCAATATATCGTGTAAATGAGCCCTTTGCAAATAAACTAATGTGTACGTATATACTGGGGAATGGCGTTTTCCAAGGTGCACCGCTCATTCATGATCTGAGCTGCACGTCTCACAGATGAAACTCCAGCAAAAAGCCAAGACGACTATTGAAAAAGTAAAAACAAAAAGTTGAAAATGTGGAAAAAAACAGAAAAGCATTGTGTGTGAGAGCAGACTTTGCAGACTCACTCTAAAAACAAACAAATGACTGGGTCTGTACAATCAGTCACATTGATGGAGGGACTTTTCTAACTTTTCTAATCAGTAGCATGACTCAAACACTCACAGATGTTGGCAGCTTTGAAGAGAAAAAGGATTTCGAGTTGAAGTGTGAACTGTCAGCGAGGATTTACAAGAGACACACTTAAATCTTTTGAAAACGTTTCAGCTTTTTAGCAGCCGGTTTCTTCAAAACTAAAATTTTGAGTCTAGAGCGTCCAAGTTTATTGACAAAATGAAAACAGAAAATCGGGTTTGGTTCCTTGTTTGAGTTTATAAAGTCTGGAATTTCTGAAACACGAAAAAGGCAAATTTGAGTTATTATTTCCACCAAGGATGTGATGTTTTAGCCAACACTGGTTCAAAGTTGATTACGTTTCTGAGAATGGTCAGTAATTGGGACAACAGGGAATAAAAGCCAGACTTTTATGCAGACCAAATGGTTTATTTAAATCATTTTGTAAGCCAACTTCATCGTTGTTACTCATGTTATATTTGTGATATTAGGATTTCAATCAAACTTTTTTTATAGAGCACTTTAAAACAGCGGTCCCCAAACTTTTTTACCCCATGGACCGGTATAATCTCAGACAATATTTTCAGGGGCCGGCGTTTAAGGTGTGGCGGATAAATACAACAAAATAATATGATATGAGCTGCATTCCAAGTGCTGAAGCAGTTTTGAGGGCTTCATTGCCTCATTCGAGAGCCGGTCGCCGCATATTATGCAGAGCAGCTCGGTGCAGTGGGAATCTCCTGTTGGGATAAATCCCTATTTTAAGTAGGACTCCTGATATTGTCTATTAAATGTAGCTTTCTTTTTCTTGGAAGTCCTAGGCTCCTCTTCTGTCTCCTGGCTGGGCCTTTTCCCCTTTGCAAAGAAACTTTCCAAAGACGTTTGTTTTTTACTCATTTTGCTGCTCCTGGGTTTTATTTTAGCGGTGACCGAGAAGAGCCTGGACCTGCGTCAAGAGTGACATAGACGGATGTAACAGAGAATCGGGTCATTTTTCAAAATAAAATATCTTTCAGATTCTGAAATAAATAAAGTTATTTATTCTTTCTGTGCGGCCTGGTACCGGTCCGTGGCCCGGGGGTTGGGGACCGCTGCTTTAAAACACTCAATGTGACCAAAGTGCTTTCCAATAGAATCTACACAATATAAAAACATGCAAAACATGAAACAAAAACATAAAACAAATTGTGCTAAGTGTCTGTGCATTACTGAGTGTTGAAAGCCAGTTTGAATAGAAAGATTTTGCATGTGGATTAAAACAGGCCAAAGTCTGTGATGTGCACATATCAGGGGCAGTTTATTCTGTCTGGAGCCGGTGATGAAAGCCCCATCAGCCCAGTGTTTGCAATGACTCAATCAACAGCACTGAAAATGTACCCCGTGTCAAGGTCAACTCTATTCATGGGTTTCAGACGGATGGAAAAACAGCACGGTCGCCATAGCAATTAACAAAAAAATAAATTTAAAAAAATAAGTGCCTAAAATGACACCTATAAACTGGAATCACAATTAGGAGCACCATTTTTTGGCAATTTAAATTCATGGCAAAAGGAAAATAAATTAGTCAACTGGACAAAAGTTATTAGGTTGAATATGTTTCTTGGATGAGCTGCGAAACGTATTCAACCTAATAACTTTTGTCCAGTTGACAAATTTATTTTCCTTTTGCCATGGATTCTACCTGGACGACTGAGGGATTTTTCACAAATTTAAATCCATGAAAAATTCTCAATTGTCCGTTTATACTCTCGACTTCCCGCTCACGTCCCATAGAAAATATGAGCCAACCCAAGCTTGTTTTTCTGAATATAAAACTTGCCTGCCATGCACAAATATTAGGGCTGCACGGGACAAAAGCGCCGCATTGAATCACACTGACATATACAAACAGTTGAGTGAGCCCGGGCCTTTGAAGAGCGCTCTTGCTGGTTTCATAACACCGTATTGCCATTCATTTTTCTTGACACACCAAGATGCTTAACTCCAGATATACGAGGAGGGTTTGGGGCATTTTGTGCGTCAGGGAAATACTTAAATACTCCGACCTGACAGCGCCCTAGGGAGACTGGATCGGATAGGGGCTTCCAACACCCCCCACAGGAAGACATTTTTCTCAGCCCTGCCCTTCTCGCTGCAAAACCACTGAGAGAGTTATCTACCAAATGTGGGCCAGGAGCTAACCGCACCGTACAGCTGGAGCAGGCCTGTCGACGGCGAAGGTTTCTCAGCCGGTGGTGATACTGAGACATGATGGAGAAACTATCCAGGATTTACAGGGAGGACAGAGGCGCGTGCATTAAGAGGAAAAAAAACTTACCTGAAGGAATAGAGGAGGTAAGGAAGCAGGTAAAGAAATAAGGGAAGTCCGCAGGATAGGGACAAAGGGAACTAGGAAAGAGGAAAGGAAGGAAAGGAGTTATTAAATGCAGGAAAAAACACAGCGGGTGAAAGTGGAGAAAAAGGGCAGCAGCTGGTGTAGGTTTAGATATGAGGGGGTAGGAAGTAGGAGGCAGATAAGGTTCATTAAAAGTTTGGTATATACAGAGAGGTTATAAAAAGCATATTAATTGGAGAAGTTTTTAAATTATATACAGAATTTTGGTATATTTTGACTTTAAAGGTTTTATCTCCTAAATTTTGGTTGGGGGTCTGCCACTTGTTCCACAGTATGTTCCACAGTATATGACATTAAACTGTTGGACTTTATATTTATTCAATTACAGGCACATTTAGAAACACTGCCATTCTGACTGTGAGTGGGGTCGCCTCTCCAGAGATCTGTCTTGTAAGTTGGTCTGGTTTGGTCTCCATGAAGATAGAAAGGTTCAATACCATACTGTGATATATACTGCAATACTGCAATATCACTCCATGGAGAAAAAACATTTGATGCATGCTCTACTAGAAAAATTACACAATGTACCTTTTACAGCTGCCATCAATAAGGTACAGCTATGAAGAAATGCTCAACTATCTACAATGTCTGTAGGGTGAATTCTGTCAACTATACAAAGGTTTTTTGGTTTTTTTTGCCACTCATCAGTAGCTCAATCAGCCTTAAATCACTAACTCTATCTGAACTGAGAAGCAAACTCTAAACTTTTGTCCAGTTGACAGAATAAAATTTTCCTGCTATCCTCACTATCAGCACAGTGTTTAGAAATGTGGATAGTCGACCAGATGTTGATGTAAAACATGTGCTTTCTATCTTTTCTTTTTATTGTTATTCAGTCTTTAAACGTCTTAGAATGTTTAGATTTATACACAAAATGACAATGTTCCAAAACACATTTACAAGTAATAATAATTTGTTCAAGTGGAGCTGCTAACAGCTCGTCTGACACAGAGTAAACAACAATCATTCAGGACGTGACTAGGACGTGGTCTCTGAGCAAAGCTCACCTCTCTTATTTTACAGGCCACTGGAGGTGTGGAGAAGAGCTTAGAGACTCTAGCAGGAAACATCTGGATGGGTTTGCAGCTGACCGTGATGTGGACCAAGTATGCTAACAGTCCCCTGGCCTCTGTGGCCTGGGCCTGGACGGCTCCATCAGATAAAACAACAAACCAGAGGCTTCCATTTCCAAAAAGACAGGAAAGTGTAACAGGAAAAGTGACACCCATACAAAGCTAAATTTAACAGAGGCATTGGCTCTGGTTCATTTACCATCTAATAAACTGACAACCACAGGCGATTCCACTTCCAATGTACTGTCATTTGTGGGCTAAAACTTCTCTCATTTCAATGTCTTATTAAGTTTATGATGATTTTTTTATGTTTTGATTTGTTTGTATTGTGATTTTAATGTGATTTTATACTTTATTGTAATGTGATTTTATACTTTATTGTATTGTGATTTTATTCTACAAAGCACTTTGAGAACAAATTGTGCTATACAAATAAACTTGCCCTGCCTAAAACCTGCATTATATTAATAATAGGTAGAAACCAGAAAGACTCAAATTAAAGCCAAACCCACACGGAACAATGGCTATGACTAAATCAGGTATGGTAAAAAAATAAAAATCATACCACCAGATAGAGGACAAGAGTATATATCAAGTTACTGATACTATTGTGAATGCTGATTTAAAGATTTGCACATTTGAATACAGAGTGTCCTTTACCATTTACAATTCTGCATAAAAAGCAGATGCAACATAAAAACAAACTATGTTGCAATTTATGTCTTTGTAATCTATGCTGTAAAATAGGATATAAAGGGATTTTTCTGAACTTCTGTAATTTTACAGTCCTCATATTTAACACACACTCTTAAAACTTCTAAAGATACATTTTACCTAATTTCTGAAAGATTGTCAAAACTTCTACTGATTATTGTTATTTGTATATTCAATCAAACATTTGTATATTAACTGTTGCCCACCCGTACAACCAGATGTACCCACACCAGACTTTGAGAAGCCCCAGTTCCATGTATGAGGTCATTTCACTGTGCGTTACAGAAGTGACCACAGTTACAATTACATTTGGACGACTTTCAAACCCCGAGTTGAAGATGCACTTGCCTGAAAGTAGCTAATCTTTATGGACTCTGTGTTGATTTATATTTACGTCAAAAGGCCACACAAATTTAAAATGATATCAATCAAAGACACCGCTCGTTGCTTCTATTATGATTTTTCCAGACCCGGTTGGATGAATCATAAGCTGCAAACCAGAAATTCCCAAACAGGCTCAGTGGGCAAATGATGGTCATAAACAAACATGTCATCAGTCTACGTCCTGTCTTTCCGTTCAGCTTTTTAGGACTTTCAACATCCAAATGGGGCAGTGCAAATCATTGACATTGAATAGTCAGTACAATTCAATCAATTATAATAAAATGTGGGTGCTCATTCTGTCCCATAAAAGCCCATTTGTCAATCTACAGCGGCTTTTAAAGATGCAAGTATTTAGTTTTTTTCCAATTTTGAAATTTAACTGCACTATAATATAACTTTTTAGATGGGGTCTGTCACCTGCGTGTTTCTATGGATATGTAATTGCGTAGAATGTTCCACAGTATGACATTAAATAGCTCTATCTTACATTTATTCAACTACAGGTGGTTTACAGCTCAGAAATACCAAGAAAAATGGCAAAAAAAATGGCATTCTGACTATGAGCATTGGTGCCTCTCTGCAGATCTGACCTGTAACTTGGTCTGAATCGGCTTCACTGAAGATAGAAAGACAAAGCAATAAAATCTCCATGGAAAAAAAAACAGAAAAGTTACACGATGCATCTTTAACAGACCAAAAACAAAAAAATAGGCAAACAAAACCATCCCACCGCTCTCTCTATGCACAAAAACGCACAAAAAAACCACTGGGAAATCAAATATTTACTGCCATGAAAGTCCAAACCTGTCAAAATGTTCAAAAAAGGTGAAGAATCTTTTCCAGAGTGCAGTAAAAATCCAATTTGTCTGAGAGGAGCAGACTCTTTCCAATCTTTAAGAATGCATTTTTTGAACCCCTGCACTATGTAGTTTACTGGTGGAGGGTTTACAGTGTTATTATGCACAGTAAACACTATTATTCTTTCTCTTTTCTTACATTTATTCAACTATAGGTGGTTTACAGCTCGGAAATATCAAGAAAAACAGGCATTGTGACTATGAGCATGGTCGCCTCTCTGCAGATCTGACCTGTAACTTGGTCTGAATTGGCTTCAGTGAAGATAGAAAGATTTAACCCTATACTGTGAAACATTCCAAAGCAATAAAATCTCCATGGAAAAAAAGCTTCTGATGGACCCTCCACCAGAAAAGTTACACAATGCATTTTTAACAGAACAAAAACTAAAAAAATCCCTCTCTCTATGCACAAAAACGCACAAAAAACCACTGGGAAATCAAATATTTACTGCCATGAAAGTCCAAACCTGTCAAAATGTTCAAAAAAGGTGAAGAATCTTTTCCAGAGCGCAGTAAAAATCCAATTTGTCTGAGAGGAGCAGACTCTTTCCAATCTTTAAGAATGCATTTTTGAACTCATGCACTATGTAGTTTACTTGCCACCATCTTGTGTCCATGTTATTATGCGCTGTAAACACTATTATTCTTTCTCTTTTCACGGTAAATTAATATCTTTTGATCTGAATTGTGACTCAGATATTCAGGGCAGCTGTGTTAGCAAAAGTCAACCACGTGTGTGAAATTTCGCCGTGTGAGGAAGCTGATGTAAGACCCAAGTTTGAGGTTTAGGTACAACTGATCGGTCCACAAGAACAATGAACCATTTTTAAAGCAAGTCGAATCTAACAAAGCATGGCTGCATTAGGTCAGAATCCAGGATATGTTTGGTCATGGGGAGAGTTTGTTTTTCCAGGACAAAAAAAGCGTGACTATCCCTCTCTTTAAGCTCCGGATCACTTGCTTTGGCATCGTTGCCCAAATGAACTGTACCTTAAATCCAGCCTAACCTCTCCCCTCCTGGCAGCGGCTACGGGAAATAATCTGACTCCACGCAGGAAGAATGTGTCCAAAGCCAAAATCTCTTTTCCCCCCTCACTAAACCTTTACAGAGAAGCCTCAAAACCCGGGGCCATACTCTCATTATGGCCATTTAAACCAAGAAATCCACTTTGCCCATTTAAAACGCTCTTACCTTTTTCTTCCAGGCGTTTTCAGCATCTTGAAGTTGGTTGTAGCGATCAGCCAGTGACGTCTGGATGACCTCAGATGGTCTATTTCTTCTAATTTTGGTCTTAGTTTCGTTCTCTCCCTTAAAGTCTGACAGCCTACAAGATCAGATAAGGTTCAGATAAGGATTTTGGTGGCTTTCAAACAGCTGTGGTGGTTACGAAGAACAAGATAATCAATGTAACCACCACTGTTGTATTCTAACATAAGGAAGCTTTTCATGTAAGCTAAAACTCTTATGCTTTAATACAAATGCCACTATACCTGAAACCACTCAAAAAAGCAACACTCTTAAAATATATCTGTTTATGCACAAAAAAGTATCCTACATGTTTTGGAATAAGCAAATAAAATACATATAACAGAAAAGTACTTAAAACGCTACACTACTTCAAGTTGTTATAAAGTAACAAGCCCAATTGTGAAAGGACAAAATTAAAAGGTGCACAGTGTAACTTTTCTGGAGGAGGTCTGCAACGCATTTCCATGGATAATATAGCAATGGTTGTATTCAATTAGAGGGGTTTTTAGCTAAAATTACCTAAAAATTAATGGCATGACCTGCTGATATAACCGCTGACATAGATTAATGCTAAACTGTGGAACTTTCCAGGCAAAATTGTACCATACCATTGGAGTCAAAACCGGGTGTCAGACTCTCCACCAGAAAAGTTACATGGTGAAAAAGTATATGAATTGTATTTTGTTGACTATATTCAAGTCAACACTCTTATATATTGTGCTCATGTGTGTGTTTGTATGTTTGTTTGTAAGTGCTGACCTCTGTTTCATGGTGGACCCCATGCTTCCGTCCAAGCTGCTCTCCAGCTCATCCACTTCCTCCGAGATGGATGAAGTCTTGTCCAGGCTCTCGTCGGGCGAGGGGCTGCGCATCTCCTCAAAACTCCACCCACTACTGCTGCTGCCTCTCTCCTGCCTGCTCATGCCTCCTCCATCCGTGACATCATCAATAAGCGACTCTCCTTCGGTGTCCTCTTCCTCCTCGTTTTCATCTTCCTCGTACTCTTCTTCATCTTCCAACTCCTCTTCGTCCACGTCTCCTTCGCTCACGGTTTGGCTGAGGGCGATGCTGCTCTGTCGGGCCAGGGCCGGCTCCGTGGCCGAGCACTCGCTGTGATCCGACTCCACGCTGGTGGAGCGGCTCTTCTTCAGGATGCCCTTGATGCTGGGCGTCTCTGAGTCCTGGCGTTGCAGAGCGGTGGGCTGAGGTGGTGGAGACGGGGACGCGGGGGGAGAGACGGACTGTGGACTTTCGGTGGGTTCTGAAGACTGCTGTTAAAGGAAAAGAAAAATACTAATCTATAGAAAAATCTTATTGTGCATAAAAGTTGGATTCTATTTTGTGCTCAAACCGGTCAAAAAGAGAATACTGAAATCTGAACTTTTAAACTTCTCATTTTAGAAGACAAAGTTACAAGTTGGGGTCCAAAAACTACATTTAGCAATTACTTTCTATAACAGTGTATTATATTGTTTAAAGCGCAAGATTCTATTACCTAAAAAGCTAATTGCTATTTGATAGCTGCAAAAACTGAAATTGCATTTTCAATACTGATCTGATAAACTGTGTAGTCTGACTAAAGAGATCATTTTTGGAAACAACCTTTTTATTTATTTGAACAATTGTTCTGCAAATCAAAATGGCCAATTTAGACACTGAAGCTAATCGCTGGACATTTTGCCTTAGGTTCCAAACTAAAGGGAATTTCTTGGCCTTATTTCCCGAACAGAAAACTAAATGAATTGTCCTTTTAGCCGAGAACCGTAAAGACAAGTGAAAGTGAATGGTCTGTCAGAACGGGTTTTTATTGTTGGCCCTAGGATTAACAGGTCAAGTCGTAACTGGCCCTAAGACTACAGCCTCTTGATTAGTCACTAAAACACTTCTTTACATGCACTTTAAAGTTTCCACGTTAACATTAACTGCATTACACATGTTTCCTGCTAATCCTAAAGCTTATCTCAAACCCACCATAACATCAATTCTTTATTTTCTTTCCAAAACAGTAGCATTGCCCAAAAAACTGACTTGTTTTTGAAGGTATTTAGTATTAAACAATGAGATATGCAGATCACTGTTTTATATTTTGTCCATAAACTGCAATATTGATCTAAAATAGCTTTTTTAATAGAAAAGGGTCCATTGAGGATTAAAAACGACTAAAACTCAAACCACATCTTCATTCTTCCGTAGCAAGCAGCTGATTTTCATTTACTTTTTTATAGTTTTTATAGTTGTGACAATTTTGAACCCTACATTTTAGACGTGACGTTTCTTATAAATGCAAGTACAGAGAAGTAGGTGTAGGTGTAGTAAGCCTCAAGCCTCAAATGCAGAACAATACATTATTACTCACACGTCCCTGAATCAAAATACAACTCTGATTAAACAAAGCGTGAACACTCCTGAGCATGCTTAATAGCTTATAAACGTTACATAATTTGTCTCCTTTAAGACAAAGGTACATTACGTCATATATTATTCTACGCACACAAGGCAGACGGCCCATAATGACCAGTGTAACCAGAGCCGGCCGTCTGCGTTCAATATGTTCTTTCTTGTATGACACAGCTGCGCCTGGAACTGCACCAAGCGCCTTACTGTCCGGTCAAAGGTCACGAGGGAGTGTCGATTTGAAAGGGAGATAAAGAGAAGGGTTCGAAAAGTGCAATGCTAACCAGCTGGTCAGACCTAATGAAATCCAGTCAAAACTAAAACCATACTAAAACCATATAGTTCATGGAATAACATATTTTCTTGTTTTAAGTCCAGATTTAGATGCTCGTCTCTATCTGAAATACAGTGTTTCCGGTCCTCACAAGTGACATAAATTACCCTTTATAAAACAAAACGAAGTCACATCTGGGAAATGAGCCAAGGTTTTATTCGCTTTGGGATGATCCTTCATATATGGTCATAGCAGCAATCAATATTTATGTTAGTGTGATGTTGAATTATATAAAACACATGTAAACACTTTGTACAGTAAGGGCCACTGACCTCTTCCTCCTCAGCTGTGGCCTCCTCGTGCTCGCTGTTCTCAGAGGGGTCTTCTGTGGTCTCACTTTCCTCCTCCATGGCTTTGCTTGAGTCCATTATAAAGTCCCTATGTCATAATAAGTACATTTTATAGTTAAAATCAGTTTCCATATTCCACTCCTTTGGACAAATGATAATGCGATATGTGTGAACTATTTAGGGATGCACTGATCCAGCTTTTTCAGTGCTAACACGATTCCAATACTATGGCTGTAAGCAGAGGTGGGTAGAGTAGCCAAAAAATTTACTCAAGTAAGAGTACAGTTACTTATAAAGAAAATTACTCAAGTAATCTGATAGGACAGGTGGAGTCATGTGACTATTTTACTACATTTGATTGGCGAAACGGGGTCACATGTTAATCTACGAAGAGAAGTATTTTGGTTTATGCAAAAAAACAAATGTTGATAAAAGGAACGGGAACGCGTCAACTTCTTCCAAAAGTAGCGGAGTAAGAGTAGCGTTATTTGGCCAAAAAATTACTCAAGTACAAGTAAAAAGTACCAACAATTATAAATACTCATAGAAGTACATTTTACTCAAAAAGTTACTCAAGTAAATGTAACGGAGTAAATGTAGCGCGTTACTACACACCTCTGGTTGTAAGTATCAGCAAATACTCGATATCAATAAATACCAGAGACTTATTTATTTAAGACAAAAAAAAAAAAAAAAAGTATAACCAAATGTGTTGATTGCTGTAAATAGTCTCATTACATCAATTAAAAGCCCAACCAACTTTGGAGAATTTTCATGGCACCAATATTTGAAGACAGTATTGGTATCGGCGCATCCCTAGACTCATTTCAAATCATTGGTTCACAAACTGTCCTGTGCACTTTTTGCTTGAATCAGACTTATTCATACACTATATTACCAAAAGTATTCGCTCACCCATTCAAATGATCAGAATCAGGTGTCCTAATCACTTGGCCACAGGTGTATAAATATAAAAGAATGGTCAAAAATTCCTATAAACACTCTCCTCAACCTTGTGGACAGTTTTCCCAGAAGAGTTGAAGCTGTAATAGCTGCAAAAGGTGGACCCACATCATACTGAACTCTATGGGTGAGAAATGGGATGGTACTTCACTTTATAGTATGAGTAAAGAACGAATACTTTTGGTAATATAGTGTATATATGGCACTCCTATGTTTTTTCTGGTTCAGATATAAGTTATAGTTGAATTGCAATTTCCTTTTCATGATATTGTTGTTACAGACGATGTAGATCTTGTGGTACATTGCGAGCCAAATATTCAATTGGTAGTAGAAACACTCATTTGATTCGCTTCAACTCACAATACATTAAAAATAAACAGAACTGATAACTGAATTACTACTAGTTCATGACCATATTATTTTTTTATATCAAACAAATGTGCAAGTGAATATTCAGTCCCCTTATACCTCTTTTAACAAGTGTGTTTGGAGTTCATTTTATTAAGGGACTGAAAGGAAACCTCACCCGTCCGTCACCATTAAGTAATTATCCAGTATCAATCACTACTTTAAGAGTCTTCTCCTCTTGTCTTTTCCCATATTGTGTCTTTTAGTGCATTTATTTTTTGCACGACTGCTTCACCTCCCTATTCGTTTCCTCTCAAACCCCAAATATATCCTCTGTATATATGTTACGTATACAACTTAACTCAGTCCTGATTGCTTCTTTAGCGTCTTGCATTCGCCATAGCTTAGATCTGTTTTACATTTCCATATATTTATGAACGGCTGGTGTGTCCAAACATGTGCGCCACTGTGTGTGTGGCAAGCTCTGCAGGTTCATCTGGTTTATTTCTCGAGCTGTTTACATCATTAGGCAGACACTCGTTGGAGCCGTAATTACGTCGACGCTGCTTTTTTACTTCAAGGAAAAGTTACCCGGCTAAGCTCTTAGTAAGGTTGTGTAAAAGGGAACGCCAAGTCTAAATGTGCTAATAAAACTACCATGCCCGCTATAATAACACGGCGAGTTGCGTTTGAATTAGCTCGGAGGCAGTTTTAAAAAGTTAGCAGCTTTTTTTTTGATGGATGTGTAGATTTTCCCACCTCGTAGAGTCGTCTTCTGCGCCGCCTCTGATCTGGTGGTGCTTCAGTTTGTCTCTGGTAACATCTTCTGTCTCGTCCCGGTCCTGCAGTGAGAGGAAAACCAAAAGAAAACACAGTAAGCTCTTCCCGCTGTAAAAGTCATTGAAGCATAAACAGAATCAAAGTAATAAACTCCTCCTCTCTTTTACCTGAGCAGTGCGGTTAACTCTTTCATGGGCAACAATCAGCATTAAGTATGAAAAACTGTCATGCATTACTCGGAAATTGACGTGTTTTTGGTCTGTTTTTGCAGGATCTATAAGGTAAAACTTGCATCTAATATCCACTAATTCTGTACTTACAAAACTATTACATTTTAGTTTTAGTCTTAATGATCGCTTTTTATTTTGCTTTAGTTATTAAAAGTATGACATAGACAAAAATATGAAAAGTTATTTGAGTCTACACAATCAACACTGGCGTTATTCAATTCAATTAAATTAAATTAAATTCAATTCAATTCAATTCAATTTATTTTTGTATAGCCCAAAATCATAACAACAGTTATCTCGGCGGGCTTCACAAAATTGTTAAAATAGCGAACAAAAATGTCAGAGAATGAGCAAAACAAGGAATAAAATAATAATAATTAAATAAATAAATAAAATAATAATAATCCGTAATTAATTAATAATTCAAAAATGCAGAATGTCCCACATCTAGCAGGCAGATGGATAATTGTCCTAGTTATGATAAATTAAAGATTGATTGTGTAAGTTTTCTGGCGAAGAGTCTGAAAAATTCTTTTCTTCGTGGAGATGTTTTGCTTTGTCTGAAATGTTTCACAGTATTGAATGTTCCTATCGTCATGGAGACCAAACCAGATCAAAGTACAGGTCCCATTTGTGGAAAGGCAACCCCGCTCATTTCAGTTTTTCTAGGTATTTTTGAGTTATAAAACCACCTGTAACTGGAAAAAATGTAAAGTAGAGCTGTTTAATGTCGTATTGTGGAACATCTAAAGCAAAAATATATTACATATACATATTTAAAATTCAGTTCATTTTTATAAATCTTCTGTATGCCCATTATGAACAACACTGGTATAGCAATTTGGATTTAGGTGTTAATTCTAGCAGCATTTCTATTTTTTCTGATAAATTCCATGCTGTTCTTGATGCAATCTTCTCTGTTTCTGCAGGCTTGGCACTGAGATACGTTATAGCGAATCAAATGAATGACAGGTAGCTGGGGCTCGCAGTTGAAGCTAATACACCATATCAAAACAGAATTTCCCTTGAGCGCCAAATTCAAACATAAACTTTCCAATCTTTCTAATTTAAAACGAGCAGAACATTATATAAACATGGAGACCACTTCTTGTAAATATCTTTTCTCAGAGCCTTACTAGAGGGACCTTCAGTGGTCAAACACAAATTGCATATTACCGCAAATTACACCATTACTTTCCACCTTAGTAAATGTAAAAGTGGTTAAAAGAGATGAATTTCCCATCCGTAGCGATTATATACCTCAAGTGTACCATTTTTCTGTACATCTGGAAGTCAACTCATTCCAATGCAAATGCTAATTTATTGCTGGAGCTACATTTTGGGGAGCAGACGTGCTGTCATAAACTCACTCCAGCCTGATGCTCGGCAGGAGACACTGGCTTTTATCAGACTCTGAGGAGGAGGAACAGCTGATAAGTGAATGCAACCACAGCAGATTGCAATACACGGCCTGGCACTTTAAAGTGGAACGCCTTCTACGTGAGAACAGAAGAAACAAACACCAGGCCGGGCCCAGCAGCTCAAAAATGTGTAACTAATGTAAGGATCTTTGTGGGAGCGCAATTTCCAGGGGGTCACTGTGACTTTCTGCCTTCTGGGTTCACTTGGTCAGGCTTCTAGTCAAAAAATTCTTTGATTTCATTAATGAGCTGAACTGTATCCAGAATTGTACCTGTTGTTATGTTGTTTTACCTGTTATTAAAGATAATTAAAAGCTAGAAAAAGACCAAGGACAAGATAACAATTTGTGAACCAGGATAACATGACAGACATTACAGACTTTAATACAGACTGAGGTTTTTCGTAAATTCTTCAGATTCACTGTAGTGGTTAATTAGGATGATTAGAAAGCATAACCTGAATGAGGAGTAACTTCGAACCACTGCAAACCATTTAAAATGCACAAATTCTGTTTTTCACATTTTTAAACATTTTAAAAATCAAGTACAGCACCTGCAGATTTGTTACTATGGTGAGATATTTTACTGGTGCAATGGACAAACAGACTTTAAAACTCTACCTGCTTCATCCAAGCTTTGGACCCGCTCAATTAAGTTCATATTAACTCATTCTACTTCTCTCACAACCTTTAACCTTGTTTAGCCTACTGGACAATACTGTAGTTCACTCAGATATT
>JACN01005475.1:0-10605 GCA_000787155.1 Scartelaos histophorus | reverse complement strand
CAAAATAAATAAATACAGTTAAAGTAAGTAATACAAAAAAGTTATAAAACTTTTTGAAACTACTTTTTATGATTTACTGATTGGTTTAGACCTGATTTGTTTTAGATTTGTTTAGCATAAGACCTGTTTGGAAAATGTTTACAGTTTATTGTAGTCACGATATATAGAAAAAAATAATTTGAGTGGATCTGTCCCTCTTGAGCAGGTTTTAAGGCCACATTACAAATGCAATAGTAATGTGAAAAATATTCTTGTGATAAAAAGTGTGAAAACGAGGGTCATTTCTGTTACATAATCAGCTTAATATCAATGAGATATAAACTTGAATTTCCATTTCCAGGCGCCAACTTTAAATTGTACCTGTGAAATAACTAACACTAGCAGCCTCCTTATTCTATCGCCCACTCAAAACTTAGTCATCAAAAAGCACTTACATAAACAAGTCCATAATCCGTGTAACATGTGCTGTTGTGTACTTTTCCTGAACTCAAAGTTGTGTTGCTTTTAATTGTTCAAATGGAGTCTGGATGAAGAGATCTCCTGCTGAGAGACTGAGGAGATGCTTTGGTGAGGGGATAAGGTTACACCATCATCAGAAGCTTCTTTGGGGTTTGTACTTAAGATCGACATGACTTCTTATTTGTAGTATTTCTTTGAATTCACTCCACGCAAATTTCTTATTCATTGTTATAGTGGATGAAATGCTCCTGAAATGTCATAATGTGTTAACGGTAACTGAAGGAAATGACATTGCTGTACCAAAGAAACCTCTGGGCCACTCCTTGTCAGACGGCTTATATGCTTTACATGACTTATCTAGTATCTTACATCATCAAAGGCTATAATACTCCCTACAACAGAAGCATTGGATTTCAGTAACTTGCAGTAAATGAATTATTCCACAAGAAAATTATAGTGCTGTATATTTATGCAAAGATTGAAGACGCTTGTTGAGATGGTAAATTACTGTTGTTAACTTAAATCAGTCCCGTTAGTCGATATGGTTTTATTAAAATGAAGTGGAAGTCCTAATCCCAAATAATTGTAACATAAAAAAGACAGGTCCAATTTGAGTTATTTTGAGAAAACTGCACATCTGTTTTGAGAGTTTGTATCTCAAGTCAGGACTTCTGTGGAAAGACCAACGGCCCAATCTTTCAGAAGTTGTGTTGTGTGAATAGATTGGATATGTAAATTAACATCCAAGTCTGAGTCAAAATTCATATGATTCCATGTAATGTCATTAAGATTTAATTTCCAGTGTAAAATCTGTCCAAATGACTCAGATGGAATCTCTCCACTGTCTGGCTCCAGACTTTTCCCATACCATTCTCGGCTTATCTGATATGGCTTGTCCATCGTATTGGCTGTGTATGGATTCATTTGGCTTCAGAATCAGACTCTCCAGTTTGTATCCCGGGCCGCTGACATGGCAGTCACAGTCTATGGTTTGAGCCAGGGCTTAATCACAGATGCAACTGCCTCCTGATGTGGAGCTGGAGATGCCAACCATCTCTCTGGCCACTGGTCCTTTGCTGCTTCATTTGACTGTGCATTTTGTTTTTGTTTCACTCATGTTTGCAGATGAAACAGCTCACAAACAACAAACACATAGTTGCTTGTGGTACTTGCATATCAGTGCCTGATCTCAGATGTTAAGCAAGGCCAAGTCTGTTAGTACATGGATGGGAGACATGTGGGAATATCAGGCGTAACAGTGGAGCAGCAGTGGCTCTAGAGGAAAGTGTTTGTGTCCTTTGGCAAAACTATCCACCCACATTACCAAACTTTAGAGATGTAATAATAACCAAAATATTGTGATATCATATCATATTGTCACAATTATATCAAATTACAAGTCTCTTTGCAATGTACATGATGAATTGAGCACTTTTAAATGCTAAGTATCTGGCTTATGATCACTACTACATATTATGAAAATATCAAACATAATTATCATTGGTGGTACTGTATATCCAATTGTGATTATGCCGATTACTCAACCTCTTTCATTAAATTATTGCATTATTGAAATCAAGGCTGTGATTTAGCTAAAGATGCATGAATTAAATACTAAAAAAACAAAAAAAACAAAAAAAAAAACCTTACTGAATTACAAGTACACAGCAAAAAGAAGATCAGCTCTTCCAAATCTGAGGCCAGTGTTCTTGGTCGGAAACGGGTGGCTTGCTCTCTCTGGGTGG
Organism: Scartelaos histophorus; assembly: GCA_000787155.1. NCBI lineage: Eukaryota > Metazoa > Chordata > Actinopteri > Gobiiformes > Gobiidae > Scartelaos > Scartelaos histophorus. Next base: position 8,401 of record JACN01005475.1, on the reverse strand, counting down.
GTGGAGAGTCCCTGCCTCAAGTGGAGGAGTTTAAGTATCTCGGGGTCTTGTTCACGAGTGAGGGGAGGACGGAGCGTGAGATTGACAGGTGGATTCATCCAGCGTCGGCAGTAATGCGGTCGCTGTATTGGACCGTTGTGGTGAAGAAGGAGCTGAGCCGAAAGGCAAAGCTCTTGATTTACCGGTCAGTCTACGTTCTTACTCTCACCTATGGTCAGGACCTCTGGGTAATGAAAGGATGAGATCGCGGATACAAGCGGTCGAAATGAGTTTCCTCTGCAGGGTGGTTGGGCGCTCCCTTAGAGAAAGACCCAGGACACACTGGAGAGAGTAAGTCTCCCGGCTGGCCTAGGAACACCTCGGAGTCCCCCAGGAGGAGCTGGAGGAAGTGTCTGGGGTGTAGGAAGTCTGGGAGTCCCTGCTTAGACCGATGCACCATGACCCGGCCCCAGATAAGGGGAAGAAGATGGATGGATGGACAGCAAAAAGTGGAGTGTTAAAATCGTCTCTCACAGAATCAATGTTAACATTTTCTCAGTGTTTATATGTCCAATCTTTATAATTTAACGTTTTTGGAAATGTTAATACAACTGGGCCAAACCTCCTGTTTTACCCTAAAATCAAGACTTATATTAATGTTTTGAGAGTGAACAAATAACACTTTGTAGAGTTATCCTGATTTAGCTCAACAACACACAGAGATGTTTTATTTTTAAGCTTTATTTTAGTTAATTCAAGATGAAATTATGTACAAAACTGCTTCAAACTTCTCTGGCAAGAGTTTGAAGTGGTGGGAGGTGCCAAATTAACACTAATGGAATTTGTTTTAACTTCAGCCACATCAACTCCGGTAAATAAACTTGAACCCTCATTTAACTTTAGATAGTTAAAATAACACTTTTTGCGTTAAAAACAACTCTGAAAATATCTTGCCCTGAATTTTTAACCCTCCAGTTTTTGCTGTGTAGTTAAGGATTAGGCCAATAACTTTATGTATTAAAACACTGCAACTGTCTCATATGATAAAAAGTCCTAATCATCTACAGTACCAACTACAATCCAAAACCCAAATATCAGTAAGGATATCAAAAAAGCTGGTTTATTATATTTTAATACACATCATATGAGAGCTATAAATAACACTGGCTTAATTTAATTGACTCAACAAGACCTTGAAATACACAGACGGTTGTGCACACTGGCTGCAAAAGGCAGATTTAACAAAAGCTTGTTGTGAACCAAGATTACGAATATCTTTTCTATGGATTGCGATTAGTCTATCTGTCTATTTCCAAATCAAGTCTACAAATCCACCTCTGAACAGTATTGATTCTTTCACATAACTCCCAGAGAGAAAGTGATTGGAGAGAAAAAGCCCTGAGACAGTTCTTAAATAAGTCGTACGGAGAAGGTTAGAACAAGATGGTGGGTGACATTTATTCTCTATGTTCACTTTGAGACCTCTGAGCTCTGGTCCTGATAGCTTGTACTGATCTGTGTGTTTAAACAGATTCGGTGTAGTTCTGAGGCTTTAGCATTCACAGTGAGAGCAGTGAAACTTTCTTTGTAAATCTTTTATTTTGGCCTGCAGCGTGTGAGGTCCCCACAATAGTTTACTTGAGCTCAATTAACTCCTGTCACACTGTTTAATGGCACTGTTTGGGTCAGTGTTTCAGCACTTCACGAGACACTCCCTTTATGTCGTTTTTTAAAGCTGTGTATGCTGTTTGCTCCTTTGGCTACACAAATGATTCAATTACTCCTCTTTTAAATGTGCGGGCCCTGATAGAGACTTGGCAACCAGACCACAAGCCCCGAATGAAATTAACCTCCGCTAACTCTTACAGCCTTTGCACTTGTGTTATGATTTTCTATTAAAATGCTATCACAGTTATAATTAATTCTGTTCATAATGCCCAAAAAAGACTAGGCTCTTGCATCAAGTAATTTTTGTTTGCGTCAGGTAAACTCATACACGCAGCTGAATGCCAAAAAGCATTTAGTAACATGTTTAGTTGGTAAAAAAAAAATAAAAAATCAAGATTTTTAAGGCAATCATGCAAACCAGTGACATGGCAATTAGTTTAAATTGAAAGGTACTTTGAAACAGAGTAAACACTTTCACAATGTCAGGGATTTATCTAAAATACTGTCAGCCTGGAATTGCAATTTGGGGCTGGGAAGTATTATGGTTAAATGTTAAGGTCCACTTTATTGTACCTGTATGAAAAATGTCCTCTGCTTTTGACTCATTTACACACATCTGACTCATCCTTCAGTGCAGATGGAGCAATATTAACAAGGCCAGTTCCAGGAAAACACAAATGCAACACATACGTTTATAGAAAAGGAGTAAGGAAGTGTGACATCACCTCATGAGGCCTGCAGTTATGGGGTAAACAGGGAGTCAGTAATGTTTGAGGAACGTGGCAGGTTGGCTATGTCCATTTATATATACAGTCTATGACCCCGCCTAAGGCTCATAGTTTCTGAAACAGTTTCCAGCACCTGTAAATATAAAGATAAATAATACATTGCACAGTTTTGGTTCATAAATAGTTAGCTATAATAACATGCAGCTCACATGGGATTTTCTTGTCCCCATTTCTGCAGCTGAAAATATGTAATGTAATATCATAAGGCTGTGGTCTGACCTTATTTTATGATGTGATTCCTTAAGCCACACTTGAATCTGAGGATTGCCCGTGTCGTGACTATTGCCTATATGCAAAATGAGCTGTTAACCCTATGCAAAGGTTAAGGTGTCAGGATTACACAAATGAGATGACTAATGACTAAGCTAAAGTCATTTGAATATTTTAATGGTTTGCATACATTAATAATTCCCAGTCATTTCTCAGTTTCTTTTTGCCATCACATAATTGCAGTTGGGACGAATGACCTTATAAATGTGAGTAACATGACATGATGGAATAGTAATATCCAACACTTGGCTTTAATATCTATGAGAAATAATATGGGTTTAATGCCACCAGATTATGGCTATTCTATTCCATAATTACTAATATACACATTTTAAAAGTAGTATTGAACAGTGGTTTGCCAGTGCCTCTAGCTCCTTAGCACTGTTTAGCACTTTATATATATATATATTTATTGTAAATGCAATGACTACTACTTTTTACTCTTTTAATGTCTCTTAACTTTGATCCGTTTTAATGTATATGCTGCGTGAATGATCTAGAAAATAGAACAACTTGCACAGGTTGATTCAGCTTCACAGAACTCAAGGATATTTGCACATTTGTTGTGCACTTTCACCATGCATTCATTTTAACAAAGACATACTGCTTATGGGGATATTTTATATGAGTGTACTATATGATTATTTTTGTTTCTCTGTTCACTGTAAACCATAAGTTCTTCATAGTGGAATTTCAGTGTAATTATCAGCAGAATTTCATGCCTTTGTTTTTTATTTATGTATTTGTTTTATTTAAGCATTTAATCTTTGAAAGCAAGAAAATACAGATTTACACAAACATGCACAAGGCTCCAGAATAATAATTACTGTTATATTAGCCTTTATCTTGAAGGGCAAGTCAGACTTATTGGTGCCTGGCCAGTTTTGTTAGTGTTTTCTTACAATACAGCACTCGAAACATTGTCACCAAAACACTGTTATATTCGACTTTATATTGAGAGTAGATGTTTAGATTTCAGTATTTGATGCTGGCTGCATTTCTGGAGCTCACCTGTCACAGATATAATCGTGTTTTTAGACTTGAGCTAACTTTAGCGCCTGTAGCCGGGGGTGAACCAGAGAGAGGGGGCTGTGTCAGGAGGGTTAATGGTGCTTGGCAACATAATTACTCAGTCTGCCCCGAAAGATCCGACAAAGGAGCTTTATCTGCCCTAAGCATAAAGACTCAAGTCTGCAGCAAGCTCACAGGACCCACCTATATGGTATTTGGACCTTTTTGCATCCGATCACTTCAAAGAATTGTTTAAAAGACTCTTTCAGTATTCGTGTATATAACAGAAGCCAATGTGAGCGCTCATGTTAAATTTAATCTATAATCACAGATAAAAATGACCAAGACTAAGATTTGATTAAAATGGCTCAAGCTGAGAGTGAGACTGTTTACTCATTTCAATGACGCAAAGTCCAAATAAAATACAAAAACTGTTCTTATGATGCCAGTGTTTTGATGTGCACAAAGCTCAGTCATGTTGCCTGCTTTGCTTAATCAGTATGAAGATGCATTCAAGTTAGAAAGAAAAAGATTTGGTCCTTTTAAAAAAAATTAGATCCAGTTCCACCTGTTCACATAAAAAAAAAGAAAGAAAAAGAATTGTTCAAAGGAGTCGACTTGAAACAGCCCACACAGGATAAAGCCATGGAGGTGAAATTAACAAAGGAATTTTAAATAAGAGGTTAAAATATAATGCCACTTTTTATAATTTGAATTCTATTAAAAATTAGGCGACAATTAACATTCAGCCTGATATTAATTAGGCAGAAAACCCATGGTATCAACAAATGGTAAAAATCTTACAAGAGTTTACAATCAGTCTATGCTGTATACACAAAAGTGACATACACACACTTGCTCATTCAAATTCTGACTTTTTACCATTTGTTGATTGTAAACATAAGTTGGGTTAATACGCCCCCTTGTGTCTATTGATGTGTATATTCTGAGGTCTGTTTGACACGCCCCTCTCCTGATGTATATATACTCCACCCCCTACACCTGTTCTATATTGCACTATATGCAGGACTTGTAGCCTGAAACATTTGTGCTTGTGCTATTAAATTCACATTATCATTCCTGGTTCAAGTAACAGGATATGCAAACTATTCTGAATTTAAAAGTACTTTATAGACTTTAAATTAATGAAAGACGTACAGAACTGGTCCTCTAATGTATTTAGGTCTTTCACAGTAGTTGCACATTTTTCACATATTGGTGGTCTTATTCTTAGTCTTCGTTTCCACCTTATCAGAACTAAACTAGACAAGAGACTTGAGTTTTGATTTACTCTGTCCAAGGAGGAAATTCAGCTGTTCTCTCTAGTGCCATTTAAATGTCTCAATGAGTAACAAAGGAGCCCTATCACAAATAATGGGATTGTGGGAATGAAATACTGTTACCACAGGAGTACGTAACCTGACAACCACAAATAAAAGCAAAATAGCGCAGGATTTTGCAAAAAATAAAGGGGCTCTCCAAGATTTTATGACCTTTTTAAAGTAAATACTGAGCACTGGCTGTAGACTGATGGCGTATTCGTATGGCGTATTGAAAATAAGAGATTAAAGATTGCTCAAACATGCACAAATCACTTCAGAACTTCAGGTGAGTAAATCATGAGGCTAAACAACTATATTATGCATGCAAAAATGTTACATAGTTCACTTTTATGCAAAGTTTTAATGAAGTTTTATTTAAGTTATACTGAAAATAACCATTTTCACACTAGTAACACAATGATTCAAATAAAACAGAATAATCTCTTGTTATTCAGTATCCCACCAAGCACAAGCATTAAAGGTTTTACTTCCATGTTTGAATTAAATTTAATACTATATTTAAATAAAATCCTTCAGTCGTGTGGTGAAGGAGACATGATTAGTTCTTAGTGGGGATGAAAAACACAGCATGGGTTCATAAATCTCAGAGAATTCAATAGGTTCAGTAAAAGAACACATTTTAGTGGGATGTCTGCACCAGTGGATAAAACCTTTTACAAGACTGGGTCAATGCTGCGTGAGGTTTTTCAAGCCAGACAAGCCCTAATCACTGAGCACACAATTCTGAGCAATCAGTAATCATTTTGCCATTATTCTTCTGAAATATGCATGTGTTATTATTGACTGGAAATATTTACTTAAGGTATAGGTTTGTATTTGTGTGTCATATACAAGTTAACACACATCCACAAGGCAATGAAACGTGTTTGGATAATAATCTGTCAACTCATTTAAAGGTCCCATATTACACAAAACTGATTCTTGTGAGTAAATCAATTAGTCTGTCTACATCTCCAAAGCTCCAAATGCTATGATCCACCTTATGATGTCACGAAATGGTAGTTTTCAAGTAAACAGCTACCTTGCACCTTTTGTCCAGTAGAAATCAGGAATTCCAGGTCTGAAATTATCCAAATGATTATTGTAAAGGTTGGTGCCATCACAAAGGGGAATAGAGTGTTGTCTGTTTGAGAGAAAAACTCTAAAAAGTCTAAATATGCAGGGTTTGTGCAGTAAACATGAATAAAACAAAGCAGTAATAACATTATAACATAGATAAAAATAATCCTTAATACACTATATTTCGATAAAAACATGGATAAGTACTTTTGCACATAACAAGTGAATTGCTTAATATTGCATTCTGACTATAGTTGGTCAGGAGTACTGCAGAAGTACTTCATGAGTATAAGTAGACCCCTGTAACACATGCCAGATAAAAGCCCCACCCCTTCTGTCCCTTTCCTTCTGCTCCACTAACTGAGTTTCACAAAAAATGTTCAAAAATAATATAAATCTAAAGGTATGGAATAGTCGTTGGCAAAATAAAGTTATGCAGCAAAGGATTTTCAAGGCCCAGGGAGCCGTTAAAGGGACAGGTTCTTGACAAATGTAGTTATTATTATTGTCTTGATTCACGAGTGTAAACTGTGTGGAATGGGGTAGAGAGCCAGAAGATACATTCAGCAAATTTTCAGTGCCAGTAAACAATCTTGTGAGCCTACCATCGGCTGTAGAAAGAAGGAGACTTAAGGAGTGCGATGTCTTTGAGGATTTTAATGGTTGTGGTAAAGTAACAGTTACTTTCAGAGCGAAAAAATCACATTACTTGATAATTAGTCAACTTGAATGAGATAAATAACTTAAAGTGTGACGTATTATTGCCATTTCTTTGTCTGTTCTGGTCCTTTCCTTGCTGTTTTTCCTCACTTATTCCATAATCATCCTTGGACAGTCTCTATACTCCCTCTGTTCATTCAGTCTTTGCTAGATTACACCTGTTTTGTTTCATATTTTGAGACCTAAGTAGCTTTGGTTGAGTTATGGAAAGACAGAGCATTATTATTTTATTGTTACACATGTAGCTGCTTAGGCTGAACAGAAGTTTAAAACAAAAGACTATTAAATATTCAAATCCTTGTGTACCTGCTGAAGATTTAAATGGGATTATTATAGAATAGAGCCTGTTTTTTTACTATAACTTTGTGTATATATGCAACATTTATTTGCTCGATTCAAGGTTTTCATGGTTTTACTAAGCAAGATGAAATGACTCTTAAAGTATATTATACATTTTTCAGATATGAGGATTAGTTGGCACAGAAAACTAAACACTTAGATGAAAAGAGGAATTTACTGTACACTACGCCGAGGAATTACTTTAGATTCACAGTCCACTTTTGTCAGGCAATCAGTTTCCTAGAAGATCTACTTTTTAGATTTTACAGTGCAGAGTTCAGTTTCAGTCAAATGAAGCAAGGTTAGCAGCTACAGGAGTGAATATGGACCAAGTTTCATATTAGGAGTGCATGTAGAGCGGGTTAATATGAACATTTTAAGACCAAAATGACTTTAAGACTATGTATCACTTCCTATTTGGAACGTGGCAGGTAGCAGGTGAGTTATGTATAGATATATATACAATCAATGCTACTTAACCCCTATGCTGTAAAAAAACTTGCTGAAATGAGGCAAAACTTGAGACCGGTTGGAATAAGTGTACTTAAAACAAAAACTGAGTAGTCTTTCCGAAAGATTACCGGAAACACGCTCTATTCAACATTGCTTCTGACTGCCGCATTTAGGCAAGTCATAAAATATGTATTGCGTTCAGGTGGGAAAGTATTTTAAGATCGAAACCGCCTGAAACTGTAAGAATCTGCCGTCTTCTTCCCTCTGACATTTGCAATAAAAATAATCGCATCTTGGCATTTGGGGATGTGGATAGAACAGCTCGTTTTTGAGTGTGCTGAGGAGAATGGGTCTACTTCTCTTGGCTTTGGCTCCATGATGGATACAGAACTGGCAGAACGCTTCAAATAACTCTCACCGTTTTCTGAGAGAACGCTGTCAACATGTTTCTCTGCAGCAGAAGATTTGGTCTAGTTTAATTACTTACAACCAACATATGACAAAAGTTTAAAAAGTCACAACTAACTGAACCATTTTTGTTCACACTTAAAAACTATTATTATAGCAATGAAAACTGTGTATTATAATGCCAATGTAATCCCTCTTTGGTACATGGCTGTAAAGGGTGAGTTATTTGAGGGTTTGGTTATAAAATATACATATATTTAACTTTTTTTCTTTACTACATAATTCCATACATCTTCATCTTCATATATTTGATGTATTCTGTATGTATATCAAATTAATATATGTATATTTCATAACCAAACC
>KN508137.1:7387-18392 GCA_000787155.1 Scartelaos histophorus | reverse complement strand
ATTATTATTATTATTATTATTATCAGTCCAGTACAGTCCAGTAAACATACAGACTGGTCTTATCTGGTCTTATATTCAAAAAGCAAAATAATACGACTTCCATGTTCATATTTTATTTTGTTGGCTCCTCCAAAATTGCACAAATTATTTCCTAAAGAGCAGATTCAGCACATTTTTCTGCGTGTTGTTCAAATACCTGCGACTGCGGTGACGTCTCATAAACACAACCTATTTGGGAGTTTTTGTTGTTTACCATTGGAACAAATGATCAGTCTGAGAAAATAAGTGCAGTAAACCTCTAATCTCCCGGCGCCTTTGTCTTTGAGTATTTCTCTTCTGTTGTCATGTTGCTCTCTCCTAAAGCTGCACTGAGGAACTTTTCTTACTGGAGTAGCCACCATCTGCATGTCTCAGTTACCCTAAGCTGCAGCATGATTACAGGGGTCAGTAACCAGAATGTTCCACAGTATGGCATTAAATATATCTTGGATTTTAATCAGTGACAGCGGTTTTTATTGCTTAAAAATGCATAAATTAATTAAATGAATTAAAACACGTTATTTAATGTGAGCAGCTTCTCTCTCCACTGATCTGACCTGTAACTTGGCCTGATGGTTGCCTGCTTGTCTTGGAGATAAGTTTAAGATACTTATTCCATTAAGAAACATTGTAAAGACACTGTATTATTTATTGGTTTTATTTATTGGTTATATTTATTGCTCTGAAAACACAGAAAACATGCGTCCTTACACTGACCGTGCATCTCACAAACTCTTATTTGGCCTGCAGGAGGGACAAATGAAAATTACTTCCATAACTTTTTATTTCCATTGACTCATGCAGATGTCGTGCCTCCTCTAGAAGGTGACGTACTGTAGCTTTAACTCACATAGTGCATTATAAAGCACAAGTAAAAACCATAAAACAACCACAAACAAATAAAACTAATAACTGAATTTAAGTAAATAACAAATACAGAACATTTTTATGAACTAAAAAAAACTCCTGTGTTATTTCCAGATCAACACCAATGGGTTTGTTGCCACAGCAGAGCCGACCGGTGAGTCGACTTATCTCGGCAACATGCCTGCCGGGTTTGGCATGATCGCCACTCTACAAGGAGACCTGGACACCAGCGACGGGGTGGGCAAAGTCTTCTTCAGACAAGATGACAGTCCCACACTCCTGAGGCAGGCAGCGGAGCACATAAACAGGGCTTTTCCAGAGGATGATGAGGTCAGCCCCACTCACGCTGTGGTGGTCACCTGGGTCGATGTGGCAACACCAGAGCAGCACAACCGAGGAGACGGCATCAAGAAGGTGAACTTAAAAACCACCTCAGAAAGGAATTTGGAGCAATCTAATAATGTTTGTAAATACACACAGAAATCATTCAAACTGGCTGTAGACGAGAAGATTAAAAAGACCTAAACTGATTATTGATGATTAGAAATGAAACCACGTAATATTACTTGAAAGTTATTGCAATATTTAACTCGATACAAGTTTACCACTTATCTTGTCTGTTTTTCTAATTACCAAAATTTGCTTAGATTTTGTGGCCCATCTCAACCTATTTGAGTAAAAAAACACATATGTAATTCAGTATTGTCCTTAATAACAAAAATATGGTTTGATTAAAAGAAAACAAACTCCCAAAAACGAGTGACAAATAAAACAGATTTCTTCATTTGTATGGTTCATTTCACAGCCATATTCATTTTGTGCGTCTTGTGTTTAGTATTAACAATGACCCATTACTTTATGTATTACTACTTATTACTTTGAGCTATTATTTTCCAGAGAAACACTTTCCAGCTGGTTCTTGCGTCCCTGGAGACGGCGTCTTATGCCATCGTCCTGTACGCGAGAGACGGGATCCAGTTCATGTCCACACCGGCCAAGAGCCAGAATGTGGTGATGCACGCCGGCTTCAGCAAGGGCCGTGTGCGAGGCTTCCTGTTCTCGAGCCAGGGGCAGTACTACCGCATCAGCAACGACGACGAGAACTCTGTCAGAGCTCTGGCCGAGTAAGTCAAAGAAACACGAATGAAAAATACACAGCAAAAAGTCGAGTGTTAAAATTGACTCTCACAGAATCAATTTGAACATTTTCTCTTTAATACGAGTTAATTTAACATTTTTGGAAATGTTAATTAAGTAACACTGGACCAAAGTTCCTGTTTAACCTCAAAATCAAGAGTTATATTAACCTTTTTAGAGTAAATGGATCACACTTTGTAGAGTTATCCTGATTTAGCTAAACAACACACAGATGTGTTTTGTTTTTAGACTTTATTTAACTTAATTTAATGAAAATATGTACAAAACTGGTTCAAACTGGTTTTCTCTCACAGGAGTTTGAAGTGGTGTCAAAATAACACTAAGGGAAGTTGAATTAACTTCAGCCATATCACCTCAAATAACCCCGATTCAAATCTGCTTGTTACTGTCTTAAAATGTGAAAAACAGAACTATTTCATTTGAAAAGGTTTACATTGGTCCAAAGTTATTATAAAAAAAGTTATATAAAGCTGTCATGGTCAAGCTAACAACTATCGGGCTGAGACACACTTCCTGATTATCAGACAATAAAAGGCTTTCTAAAGGCAGACAGGGCACAGTGGACTTATGTTGAACCATGATATATTTGTACTGGGCGAGGTACAGGTACAGGACCTTTAAACACAATAATAATAGAACAAAAGTGTCAGTTTCACAGGAAGACTGGTTGGGTTTTCTTTTGCTTTCAGGACGACCAACGCTGGCATGCGTGGGGTCCATGTTTTTGAGATCGGTACTTTCCCTCATTTCACAAACGTGCATCCGGGGGAGGTGACTGAGCTGCCCACCGAGGCCCCGGAGGAGGTGGAGTACTCCCCATATGAGCCAGAGAGGGGCCAGATCCCAGTCAACCCAGTCCTCTTCCAGCCCCAAAACCCAGAGGTGGTGGTAGTGGACGACTCAGACTCAGACATCAACGTAGACGGTAAGAAAATAAGACCTACGTCTGTGTCTGATAGCACAACACTTTTAAAGTTTTCACATATCCAATGGGAAACACAGGATATAGTTTGAGTTGTTTCTTTTGTTTTGTTTTTTTATTACTTTCTTTTTCTTTGTGTTTCCGTTACTGCCAGTGAATTTTCTTACAGTGCCAATATCTTAAAGAAGACATAGTATGAAGCCTGAATTTTTAAAATCACTTCAACTAAGGTCAGAGTACTGGATGGAGATGGGGGGTAGGGGAAACCGATCTTCTGAGCCATCTTGAATGCAGGATAAAACTGGATTACTCAGATGAACCAGTCACAGTATAACACGCAATGATGGCATGGATGATTTAGCATACTTTATCCCTTTAAATGGTCTATTATCTAATGCACAGTTCATTTCATAAATCAAAATAGTGATTATAGTATTCATTTGTTTGTTTCACAGTGTTTTCGTACAACCTTGGAGCATGTGCGAGCAACAGAGACAAATGCTCCCAGTTTGCTGACTGCAGAGATTACCCTGGAGGATACTGCTGCCACTGTCGCCCTGGATTCTACGGCAATGGTATTCAGTGTGTGGCAGAAGGTAAATGAACGTTTATTTATGTCCATGATGATAAAAGCTTATTGCTAAAGCTTCAGAGAGAAACAGAGACACCTGTTGTTCTTGTTCTTGCTATACTAGTCGTTATATAATCTATGACACATGTGGATCAGTTTATTTTCATTTGCACATTTGAAATCCTCGTGATCAAAACAAAAGGCCATGAAGTTGTCGGCTGCTCCTGTGGGGAGCTGCAGATCACACTAGTGAGTGGCAGATGTATGTACCAAAATGACTATGCAACGCAGCACAGTCCTACCTATATTACCAATTAAGGAACACGTTTGGAGAATGAGGTACAGAGCCAGTGGTGATGAAAATGGGCGTAGATCTGATTAAGAAAAGATTCCTCAAACATGGACAAATTGCTCCAAATACAACTATGGGGGAGTAAATGGTGAAGAGGAAACAACTAAAACATGGTTAGAAGCTTTGACAAGTTGATGTTGCATATTAGGTCTGCTTTAATACAAATAAATTCATTAGGCCTAAGGCATCAAAATGTATTCTAATAGAATCAAATGAAACGATGAGATTCTTAATGCTTTATGCAACACTCAGAGACCAGAGCGGATTTAGCTGTTACTATAAAAATAACAACAACTAGCATGCTAGTGCTCACTTCCTCACTATGAGATAATAAAATACTTTCTAATGAGTTGCTTTGTTTAAACAGCATATATAATATATCTGTACTGGTTACAAATGCTGCATAAATACGTGGGGGGAAAAGGCACAGGATCTTTAAATATAAATAAATTACTATTAAACCTTACAGTTGACTAAAACATGTTGTTTGTCCACAGGGAAGCCTCAGAGGATGAATGGTAAAATGAATGGGAATGTGTACGTGGGCAGCTCTTCGACTCCGGTTCAGTTCAACAATAACGACCTGCACTCGTATGTGGTGGTGAACGACGGCCGCTCCTATGTGGCCATCAGCAACATTCCCAACTCCATCGGCCCCTCGCTCATGCCTCTCTCCGCTCTGGGAGGAGTCATTGGGTGGGCGTTTGCTCTGGAGAAGCCCGGCTTTAAGAACGGCTTTGGGATCATTGGTGAGTTTTGTGCACATTTTTCCACTCATGTGTTGAGCAGCTGCAGTTTGGCTCTGTCCAGATGGACTCCCCTTGGACTGACAGAGTTCAGCCAGGGCCAGAGTCTTCAAGAGATACTCCATTGTTTTGCAATGTAGTCACAAAGACAATAGTGACCAGTGGTGTAGGAAAAACTGGATTAAAAAAAGACTTGTCTAATAGAAGAAGTTAAAGGAACATGGCCCAGATTAAATTTAAATCTAATTTTATCTTGGAAGAGGTAGACTTTGTTTATACAGTTTAATAGCACAAAGAAGTTGATTTAGTTTTAATTTAAAGATTCAAGGTTCCAAACCAAAGGTATGAGAGCCTTTGGTTTGGAATGGAGTACTTAGAAAAGAAAAAGAGGCATTTGAATATAAAATGTTCTTTGTATTAATCTTTAGTAGTCGATTAGTGAAATGATTATTTCTTTTGTGCAATGAGACTGAGACATTATCAACCAAATAACAGTTGTAATACGGTGAGTGCATAGAGAATATTTATGATGTTTGACAGATTTTTAAAATTTTCATTTAATAATGACAGTGCCTAATAAAGAAAATGTACTAGGAATCGCTAATATTAGATGGATGATTAGATGGTAATAAATAAATAAACGTATAATAAAGAATCACAGTTACTTGGTGTGTGGGGGAACCTTTAGAGGGCACTGAAGGGAAAAAGTGAAGCACTGAACACAAACTGCTCTGAGCCTGTGCTGCCTTCAGGTCTTCTTGAAGCTCTGTGTGTTTGCCATAGGCGGGGTGTTCACGCGGCAGGCTGAGGTGACCTTTCTGCCCGGTAACGAGAGGCTGACGATCCAACAGGATTTCAAAGGCATCGACGAGCACGACCACCTGGAGGTCAGCACCCTCCTGGACGGGCGGATCCCACAGGTCCCACTCGGAGCCACGGTGCAAGTGGAGCCGTACTCTGAGATCTACCAGTACAGCAACAACCGTGAGACACATTTGAATTCAAACTAAACCGGGTACATGACATTTCGACTGATTGCCCCTCTACACGACCTTTGTAATAAAACACAGAATGTCATTGAATGTCCCAATTCTACACATGCTCCTGTCTAAAACCTCCAGGACAGAAAATCCCCAGAAAATAATAATAATAATAATAATAATGTTAATAATACAGAACAGAAAAAATCATTCTTATTCAGTGATACATTTTGGATTTAGTCTTTTGGAGTTGCTTTAAAACATCTTCTATTGTAATAATGAATGAATTAATCATAATTTTTTATAGATAATGTATGTTCAAAAACTTAAAAGCCCCATGTTATTATAATGTTCTTTCCTCATCAAAAACACAAATGGAGTTTAGTTTCATTTACACATGTTTATCATACAAACCCTTAATTAGCAGGTCCCAGTGTGTTTTAAACTCCATCCACCTTCACGAGAATCATTTGGACGATTTCAGCCAATCTCTATCGAACTAAAGGTAAAAGTGAGATGTTAATTTAAAAACTCTACATGACATCACAAGGTGGTAAAGAGCATTTTGAGCTTTAGAGTAGTGGAGGGGACATTACTGAAACATGCGTGAAACATCAGCACAAGTCCAGTATGTTTTTGAGGAGGTAGCAATGTTCTAACATGACTAAAAGTTCACATGAGTTCATTTTGCATAATATTGGACCTTGAACAGTGTAAGGACAGTCAGTCAGATTTTCTCCACATTCCTGTTTCGTCTCCTCTCAGTGATTACATCCTCCTCGAGTCGTGACTACAAAGTGACCCACCCCGATGGCACAGTGGAGACCAGGACCTACCAGTGGCGTCAGACCATCACCTTCCAAAGCTGCCAGCACGGAGACCCCATGAAGGACATCAAACCCTCCCAGATGCTGAGGGTGGAGCAGATCTTTGTCATGTACGACGCAAACAACGAACTCACCAGATTCGCCATGAGCAACAAGATCGGAGACATCAACGGTGAGGTCATGGGCTATTTATGTGACTTCCTGCTTGGGTTTGAGCACTTCCTGTATCCAGAAAGTTTATTTATTATAATATCCTGCCCTGGTTTTGCCTGAGAGAGGCCTGAGCCCACGTCATATTATTATTGTGAACACTCCAAATAATAACAAAGCTATTTCTGTAGGATGTTGCTCATTTAGCTTTACATGAACTGACCACTCACCCATTCATAAATACATGAATCCACAATGGACTGACGGCAAGTTGGGTTAAGTGTTTTGCCCAAGGACATCACAGTAAGAACTAAAGGGTTAGTTGCTGGAATACAATCACTAACTATGCTCTACCAACTTGCTGTTAATAAGTTGTCAGACGCAAGAGTTTCAAGCACTTCATGGCCGATAAAAGCAAACGACAGAAAGATTAAAGAATGTTTTTGTATTTTTTGATTGTGACTTTGATTTAAAATGATTTGGATTTTCAAACGTCACAATAACATTCTTCTTATGGAATATGTAAAAACTTTACGACTCAAATCCAAAATCCAGTTCCCAGAGTAGAGTTACTGTTTTTTAATAAGATTTTGTCATAACGAGTTTGTCCATGACTGGTCTTTTTAACTTTGGTTTTATTGTAGAATAAATTGTAGTAGCCCGAAAGTTAAAGAGAAGTGCAGTCTGGCTCTGCTTCCATAGTAGGGAGTATTATACCTCTTCCATAGTAGGGAGTATTATACCTCTGATGATGCAGGTCAGGATAATAAGGACCGAGATGGCAGTAACCAGCCTAAATACAGCATCAAAATAGAATTGATTTTTACTTTTAATTTTAATTTTAAATTTTGTTTGGGGCGTTTGGATCGTCTGTCAGGAAAAGGTTTGAGGCACAGTTTAGACTTTGGAGAAAGAATTTGGAGAATTTCTTGTATTATTGAGAAACATTTCTATTTTGTTTTTGAAAGAAACAAAAAATCGTATTTAAAAAATATATGACCTTCTTAGGGGAGATTTGAATCAGTCTCCAGTTGTAAGTTCAGTCTCTGTTCATTAGATTCTTTGCTTTAATGTAATAATATAAATTTCAGGTGGAGAGCCAGAGGAGAACCCGTGTTTCACCGGGAGACACGGCTGTGACAACAACGCCGTGTGTCGACCTGGAACAGGAAACGAGTTCTCCTGTGAATGTGCAGCTGGATTCAAAGGCGATGGACGACTCTGCTACGGTACGACTAAAATCAGACATATTTTCTACTCAAGTACCATTGTCAAACACTTAATGCTGCAGAAGGATATGGAAAAGCTGCACTATTCAACTGTTCTTGGGGAGGGTGCACCACCTGCCTGTTTTCATGAAGATAGTTTTTGTTTTAGTTTAGTTATTTGCAGGGACAATGTACAGAAACATTTGGCTCATAAATGTTCCTCAGAAGGTTATAGCTCAGCTACAGTTCAGAGCGACTTTCTACAGCCCCAATGAAACTACAATAAACTTACAGCTGGTGTCAGTTACATAAAATGTGTCTTTGTTGTTCAAAATATATATTGCCACTGTGAGTTGTGTCTCCAGATCTGAAGTCTTAGCCTAGTGACGTCCTCATGGAAATAGATTAATGCCAAACTGTGGAACAAAGCAACAACAATGCACCTTTACATTACCTATTTTTAAAGATATAATTTTTAGGTTATTGTTTATTGATTACAGCAATTTTCATTTTTTTCCGATTTCTGCATTTTTCTTTTACTTGAGTTTTGATTTGAATGTTAACTTTTCAGTTTTTGTCGTCTTCACCTTCTAGTTTCCCACATCTATTTGGGTTTTCCAATTTAGTCGCTCCTTTAAAGCCTTCCTTCCTCGGGAAACAATTAGCATCGGGGAGTCCCACATGATAAACAAATGACCTCCATGCTCCCAGTCTTCTATAGGTCTGTGTGGTCAGAGCTTTTGAATCAGGCTCTTCTGCATTAGAGACCAGACAGGAAGACCTCAGGGCACAGATAGAAGAAGGATGCCTTTCAGACAAGATTTTATCAGTTTGTAATTAGCTAATTTAATTAAAGTTTCCTCTGATCTTTGCACGTCTGATGCTGAAGATTTATGTCACAGACTTCAAGAGCCAAGAGCAGATAGTAATTACGTCTCTTCCCTTTCGACCGCCTCAGACGGTTTATTGTTTGGATTATATTATTTTATAAAACCATAGTTCTATAGTAAATGTGCTTTACTTACTCTTACTCTGGACAATGGAGCTGTTCAGTATTGACAAAATTGAGTCTTAATATTAAACCTAATCATATTTTTCAGTCAAGCAATTTGTGTTCAAATGCCTTAGTTGCAAACAAAATGAACAAAAGTGCAGAGTGTCTCTTTATTCTCTTTATCTCCTTGTTTGCAGCAGTAGTTTATATTTACACTGTATTACAGTTGTAGTTTTTGTTTTGGGATGACACCTTTATTAGTCTTGAATAAAGCATGTTTATAATGAACAAATCAGACTAAGCAAATACTTTATTAAAGGTTTAACTTTAAGGGCTCAGGGTGTTAAGTAGTTGCCAAGCCCGAATCATATTTAATACATTAATTCTTTAAAGTAGTAAGTAGCAGAAGTAAGTGCACCCAAAGCCTTTATACTATGAAGAAAGTATAAGGTTTTTGGATCAGCTGACATCTTTTACAGATATAAAGCTTATAGCAGATACCAATTGTATTTTGTCATTTTTAGATATTGATGAGTGCGTTGAGAGTCCCTTCATCTGTGGGGCTCACTCCATCTGCAACAACCAGCCCGGGACTTTCCGATGTGAGTGTGTCGATGGATATCAGTTCGCCAGTGATGGGCGGACCTGCGTGGGTAAGTGGAGTTAGCGAGGGCATTTAAATAAGCCTAATTCTATTCTTTATCACAAATACTCAAAGGCAGTAATTACAGAGATTAAATGGACTCAGTGGACCAAGATTTTATAATGAAACATGTGATATTGCGGCGGTTGTGCTCCCAGCAGGAGTCTAGTCATGAGATCAATCCACAGGGAGTTACCAATACTTGTTTTTCTTCTGCTGCTGTCTACTGCTACTTTCACTTGATAGTTTAGTTTTCATTCATGTTTTGAGGTATTGTTGTCAAGTAGTTATAGAATATATTATAAACGCTATATGTTATAATAAGATAATTTGCTGCAGAACATTGGACTTCCTCTCGGCCTCAGTGTGGTGAGATGTGAGTCTTGATTCTGACAGTTTGCTGAATGTTGTCCTGCTCTTCACCCTGGTTTCATGTCACATAAAGCCTGTCAGAGAATGTTATAATATAAACTGTTAAGTGCAGCATTTCAGGTTTCAGATGTAGACTAATGATAAAGAGCTTCTCAAACGTGTGTGAATGAAACACAACTCAGCTCCAGGAGAGTCACTTGGCCCTGTACGTCATCTTTAAAGCATGTGGTGTTTGCTTTTCCAGAGGCGGATCGTCCTGTGAACCCTTGTGAGGACGGCAGTCACACCTGCGATGTTTCTGAGCGCGCTCAGTGCACTTACACCGGAGGCTCCGCCTTCATCTGCTCCTGTCTAGAGGGATTTGTGGGAGATGGATCTGTCTGCCAAGGTAAGGCACAAAAATGTGTAATATCTATTAGTGATATGACACAATTCCCACAAGACTAGACAAGGCATGATACCCAAAAATGAGTATCTAAAATTAAAAATTATCAGGACCTGGAAAACTTTGCTTTTGACTCAAGTGATTTGTTGGATAAAACAAGCCGGCAGCTGGTCTGTGATTTAAGACCAACAGTGGTTGTCACAAAATGTTCACTGCAGCTGCTGGTTTGTTAAAAAAAATCTACTACAAAAACATTATTTGCTCGATTTCATTCAATTTGAGTTCATCACTATCACTGCAATCATTCTATTTTATATTCCATTCAGTTTAGCTTTTCTATAGAATAAAATAGCATAATTTATCATTAACCTTCAGCAACTAGAGGTATTTACAATGTGATTAAACGTGTCTAATAGATTTGTGCAGAAGAGGAGGAGAGGCTGAAAAATGCCTTAAAGTGTGGAGTGATGTCGTGGTCTGTAGGCTTCAGTTTGAATTTAAGAATAAATCAACAACAAGAATCTTATTTTTGTATGAATATTTCTACAGTTCTGGGCACTATAAATCAATGTTTAGTTCAAATCTCTTATTAGATTATCAGAGTTATGAATCTGCTGAAATGATCTTGACCTATTTGTCTGTGAATTCATTTGAAAAATCCACTATAATGTCTCCATTCATGACAAAGACAGACCCAGCGTTTGTGGCATCCTCTAAAGCTGTAGCACGTCTCCTATGGCCCTGGTGATGTTAAAAGCATGTGTGTGCACGGGGGAGGAGGGTTACGTGTG
>KN508126.1:0-25361 GCA_000787155.1 Scartelaos histophorus | reverse complement strand
GAAGTACAGCTGAGTTTTAAATGGAATAACTCTTCCTATGTCATCAAGAATGAGCAACTAATTTCTTAAATTTTTACTAGTCTAATCATAACTATATATAATAACAATATAAAGTTTTGGCCCTTGTTTTCATTAGAACAGAATGGCTGCCTCTACCTGTGTCAAAAATATTGTATGTATATAGAATACAATATTTTTGACACAGGTAGAGGTAGAGGATTTTTGTTATTGTTGAAATATTTATAAGTGTGTTAAAACATCATTTCTACACTTGCCAGGTCACCCCAAGTCTAATAAAAACACATCATTGTTTTAATTCCAGATGCTATTCATGGGGGTCATTTTGAAGTACACTTTGAGAATGCGCGTGTTCCTGCATCAAACATAATATTAGGTAAGCTCTATTAAAAAGGATTCTGTGAAATTGGCAGTTAAATAACCATCCCCAAAGTGCCACTGCCTGCCTATCAATCCAAAGGTCACACCAGGGCCCCTTATTAAAAATATTCTGTAATGTTATGCCTCTTATATGTGGACTGTAGTAGACTAGTAGACTTTGTTTAGAATTAATTTACTACTTTAATGACATAAATATGTATTTCACTTTTATTTAAATTTATAGTGCTTAATAGTTCTAGTTAATAACAAGGGGAGGGGAGTATAAATGTCGAATCAGTAATACTTTTTTTTTTTGGATAGTGTTTGTGTCTACTTCAGCTCAAACCTAAATTATTGTTACCAGGAGAAGGCCGGGGTTTTGAGATCGCCCAGGGGCGTCTGGGTCCGGGCAGGCTGCATCACTGTATGAGGGCAGTGGGCCTGGCGGAGCTGGCGCTGGAGCTGCTCTGTGAACGCGCCGCGTCCAGGCGCACGTTTGGAAAGGCCCTTTACCAACACGTAAGCACACGGCGCTCTGCTGACATCTAGTGGGTGTATTGCGTATTACAACTTGTGCACACGCAGGAGGTGGTGGCTCACTGGATAGCGGAGTGTCGCCTTATGATAGAACAGACCCGCTTATTGACACTAGACGCGGCCCATGCTGTGGATACAAAGGGGAGTCGGGCTGCACGTAAACAGGTAAAAACAATTGTGTGTTTTTGTGTGTGCGCTAATCATATAGACGTGTGTTAATATTCTAGATTGCCATGATTAAAGTGGCAGCAGCTCGAATGGCCTGTAAAGTGGTAGACTGTGCCATGCAGGTATACGGAGCTGCAGGGATGTCTGGAGACTTTCCTTTGGCCCAAATGTAAGTCTGCAGCACAGTTTAACAGTCTAACCTCCTTAATGCCATCTAAACCTTTCCTCCAGGTATACATATGCCCGAACACTGCGCATCGCAGATGGACCAGATGAAGTGCACCTCTCTTCTATTGCTCAGCTAGAACTGAGAGATCAGCTAAAGAAAGCACAGTCCAAGCTGTGATCACAAGTTATGTGATCATACAAAGTGCAATTGTTATTTGATTTGCCACCAACAATGCCTTATGTAGAGTTGAAGATTTTATATCCTGATGACAGCATTTATCTATAAACAGACACTTGATTAAAAAAGAATCATGTTTATTAGGAATTATTTTCTAATGTAATCTACAAAATGGAAATTGACAGCATGAATAAAAGACACGAGTCAATATCGCACGCTGTGTGGGAGTGGTCTTAAACCATGTAGGTAATTGCCACTGTGAGGAGGGGATGTCCAGATCAACATTTACATTATTTATTTTTACAAAATAAAACAGCAATGGCCTCATCCATTTCAAACAGCTGATGAAACCCATGCAACACCCAGCAGTGATCTGTGTCTGTACATGGGGAGTCCTGGGATGCACATTAAGCATCAGAAAAGGCAAGTCCTCTGAAATGTCAGTGTTTACTTTTCTTTGACTTCTTGTGAGAGCGATGAGGCGACCGGGAGCGGGACTTTGACCTGGACTTTTTTGTGGATTTTTTGGGTGTTCTTGAGCGTGACCGTCTTGAACGTTTAGGTGTGCGAGGAGATGGAGATCTAGACAGACGAAAAGGTATTTCCCCATTTATTGAACAAAGATAAAAGTTTAAGTTATTTATTCTTCTAAAACATGCACTTCTGCATTAATCAGCTCACATGTTTATTTCATACTTATTGAATATACATTTTCTAAAGCTGCTCCAAATAATCTTACCTCTTGGAGGACTTTTTACTAGAGCGTGGAGAATCTTTATAAGAAGCGCGAGAGGAAGTGTCTTTAGAGTAGGAGCGATCTGAGCGCTCAGACCTCTCAGAGCGAGGAGAGGACGACCGCCCCCGTCTGCTGCTGCTGCGCGCTGGACTGGGGGAGTTACTGTGATGCCGCTTCCTGGAACTACAATTTATTGTAGTATTAAGATACAAAAAGTTTCAAATTACACATGCATTCGTTAATTTTTAAAAGGGTCTGAAAACATTTTAGATTTCTCTCATCTTAAATGTTTTTGTTGCCAATTAGAACTTGACATGTTGTCATGTTCTTTTAATAACATGTACAGCTCTTTACAAATGAATAATAGTTTTTCCACAGAGAAGACAGAAGTGTAGCTCACCTGTCTTTCCTGGTGGGCGTGTCATCCTTGTCCTTCTCTTTCTTCAGCTCTTTCAGTCGTGTCTCTGCCTTTTCCTTCTCTTTCCTCTCGCGCTCTTTTTCTCGTTCAAGTTTCTCCTTTTCTCTTTCCTTACAACACAAAAACATTGTAAAATGTTGCCCCTCTGAGTCTGCATTCCACCACGTTGCAGCAGGTACCTTTTGTAGTAGTTTGTCTCGATAGTGTTCCACTTGTTCCTGAATACTCTGACCAACTTTCTTAGGTCTTTTTCCTGATTCCAGTTCATCTTGAAACTTCATTACTTTTACCTGATAAACATTGGAAGTGATAAGATTACATAGAAAGCTCAGACACAGCGTAGGAGTCTAAGATCACACACCTCAATCTCTCGGAGCTTGGTGCGTTTCTCCTCATTGATTTTGTATTCCATGTCATCTCGCGTAGGGTTGGAGTAGCTCTGTGGGTCTTCGGCGTCATCCCCGTTCCTTAGACACAGCAATACACCTTTAGTTTATAGTTTTATTCATTAGAAAAACACAATATGCACTACAAGAACTTACTTTTTCATTCCTTCTGGCGGCTCAAATATTTCCCATTTGGATGTTGTCACAGCTAAGAATAATATTATAATAATATTATAAAAGCTCTTTTGGAATAACTAACATTGTATGGGAATCTTACCTTGAGCTTCCAATTCTGCCTCATCTACGGCTTCCCATTTAGAAGGTGCTACTTTGAAGGCTGCCTCTTTAGACTGATCAACTGTAACAGAAAACACACAATTAGTGAAAGTCTCTCCATACATTTTCCCATAGTCAAGTTTTGGTAGAACTCACAAGGTATTCCATCAATGTCATCTTCTGCATGACGAATGGGAACTCCATCGAGGTCGTCCAAAGGAGCTCCATCGAGTGGAGCACCATCTATAGGTGCTCCGTCGATGGGCATCCCGTCCACATCCTCCACAGTGTCCATATAATCCACTATGGGAGCGCCATCCACGTCGTCTGCAACTTCAGTCTGACAGAACACAGGAACATTTTAATTTATAAGCTCCACCGATGATTTAAAAAAAAAACCTAAAGTCTAGATGTTTGGCACCAGCAAAATTTACCAATATGGCAAAAGGAAAGTGTGAGGATTTAAAAAGAATGACTCGAAAAGACATGACATGAAGAGAAATATTTTATTAAATTGGATACCTCAGGCAAAAGAGCAGCAGGTTCTTTTTCAGAAGACAGATTGACCAGACCAAGGAAGATATTCTGAAGCTTGATGAGGAAAGGGTCCGGGTACACAGCCCATTCTTCCCACGCACGGAAGCATGACATTACACGTTGCTACAAAAGAAAAAATATCTAAATATGTGAAATCCAGCTCTTTCAAATCTGCATTTCAGATCTGCATTTTTCAAAGTACCTTGAAGTTTTCACTCTGTAGATGGCCTTGTATTGTTTTGTATGTTGCATTCAGGTCTGAGAATATCTGACAAAGTTTTGACTCAAAACTGCAAATAAAAACAGAAGAGTAAAGTTAAATGAAACACCATTTGAGCCATACAAACGATTTTAAAAAGACTTACTATTTTCTATAATAGGATGCGTTGGCTACTTTAGCAGAGGAGTTGTATAACACGTCAGACACCAGATATAACCGGGCAATCTGAAATACATTAAAAGAAAAGTTAAGTATTTTTTTTTTATTAACAGTGAGAAAGAAAACCTTAATGCACCAATGAAAAAAAAATCTAAACTTACCTTCTTAGGAAGTGGTGTTTTGAGGATCGATAATGATTCTGCAACACATTCAACAATCTCTTCTGCAGCCTCGGCATGGTTAAGACAAAAAAGCATAGCTTCACCCACATCTCCTCTCCGGGGTGTCAGGCCACGCAACATCTCCTCCAACTTATCTCGCTCACTGTGCAAAAATACAGCAATGATATATTAACTAATAACAAAATAACATAGTATATTTTTAAGGTGGAGGAGTTTCTATCTTACTCTTCTTTCAAGCAGCCCTTCTTGCTCCCCTCCTCCTCTTCTTCCTCGTCATCTTTGTCGTCATACGGCCCGTGTAAATAAGGGTTTAGAGGAGGGGGGCGCCAAAGAGAGCCATTTTTGAACATCCTAAAATCTTCTGTTCGCCATTTGGCTGGTGATTCACCCTGTAGGTTTAAATGGCATCCATATAAGTAAAACTGAGAATATCCAATAACAGTAATGCATTTTTCACACAACAGATTTATACCTGTAGTATGGAATAAAGCTTCCATCTATAATACACGTGGGCTGGGCTTTGGTTCTCAAAAAGAAACCTGTATGAATGATAAAAAGAGCGTTAGTGATCATCTTGCCCAAACCACAGACATGAACTAAACATTGTAGACAGCATTTCTTGTCACCTGTACATGGGGTTGTTGAGTTCTCGGTTCATAATCATGGCTTCAAACATTGGGCCCTCACGCACCACAAACTCGATCATACGATGGATGAGAGAAAGCAAATTCCTACAAGAAAAGCACAGTTAAAGCAAATGGTTTCAGATGACTGCCCTTTGGGTCACTGTTTACAAATGTGCTTGTTTAACACTCCTAACAGCTGTGCCAACATTTCAAAATATAGACATAATATTCTGGCTATTACTAACTCATTACTGCTCCATAAAGAGTCATCTGACAACTGTGAGGAGTTTTATAATCAAGCACTAAGTTAAGCTCATACTTGGGAGTGTAATACAAATTGTGGTGTCAATCAATATCTACTATTTGTTCATTTTGAGTGATACAGGATGATGTGGTTGAAACTGCAGTGTACTTAAGATTATTGTTGGAATGGTTCCTTTACTTATTCCAACATAAACCAGTTATAATTGGTGACCTACAATATAAGTCTTGACTGCAGACAGTGCAAATAATATTTCTTACTACTGCATACAATTATCCTACAGTAGTGAACAAGACAAATGTATGTCCTTGATTGAACAACACAGATCACATTTACTTGTATTGGAGGTGATCGTACCAATGGCGGGGCAAAATTCTGTATACTTTCCCAATCCATCCCATGATGCTTTTCGGATCCCTCGCTGCTGCAGACAGTTCAAGTTGTGCTGCTCACCAAGGCCAATGTCAAAGGTCTCATGGATGAATGCTGACAACTTTGGATTTGATCACAGGAGCCAGAGTTACTGAGCTCCCGATAGTGACAGAGGCCAAGGGGAAAGACTGTCTGAATGAGCAATGGTCAGAAAGCAAAACCCACAGACCTACAATCAGCAGATTATATACACTGTGTCACTCAATTAGAAAACTTAGTTGACAGATGGGGTGGGATTGTGATGGATGATGTATGTCTTTTCCTGCTAAGCAACAAAACATATCTAACATGAGATTTTGCTAAGACAATGTGGGTTATGGTGTGACTATTGCATAGTAAGACTGCAAAATGTATTCATTTCTATCTACTATAAAACATTGCACTTTTGTTCCATTGCTCACCCACACAGACCTGCCCCTGTAGCATGCAGTGATCAAATGATCAGTGATTTTTTGGTTTTTGTTTTTTTATTTTATGGGATGTTATTTTCTAAGTTTGTACACCAATTTATAAAGAAAAAAATGTACCTTTCTGTTGGGATAACCACTTTGACTATGGCTTGCGACAGAGTCTGTATATGAAGTCACATCAGATAATAAACATAGAACGTGAGTAATGTTAAATAACAACAAATCCAAAATATAAAAATGCATTTCAATGTGCATAATATACTTTTCTTTACTGCTGTAAATAGTTAAATCTCCCTGACACTGAGCTGATTAAAACACCTTTCATAGTTACACCTGCCATTCAACTACATCATGAACTACTACGACAAAAACTAAACTTAAATCTTTTGAAAATACAATATTGCTGGTCTTTTAAACCTATGTATAACCAGCATAATCACACAAACAATCATTTGTAATCAATGTGCTAATCCGCAAGGTGACGTGTCGAGTTACCTTCTCAAACTCCTCCTTGTTTTTGGGCGGAGGGAGCAGGGGCGCGTTAGGATTCTTTAGCCTCTCTCGGGTCTGGGCGTTGAAGGGCAGGCCGGAGGGGGGTGGGGGCAGTGTGTGCTCCATCATGGAAGGAGGGATGTAGATGGGATGGGGAGGGATGGGAACGCCTTTGCCCCAGCCCAGTTTCATCTCAAAATTCATGATAGTTTTTCCTTCAAGTATAAAAAGCAATGTCACTGTAAGAAAAATAGTTACACTGTCTTATTTAACAAATTTAGTTATACCATTGAGATTTTTGAGTGCACGTTCAGCATCCCTCCTGTTCATGAAAGCTACAAAGCCACAGTTCCTTTCACGTGCTCGTTCTTCGTCTGTCCTTGGCCACATGATCTTGACACTAGCCAGGGGCCCATAACGCCCAAACTCTTGACACAGCATCTCTTCATTCATCTATAAAAGGTTATTTAAGATCAGTGGCTATGGATTCACAGACTGTTTATTTTGACAACAAGTCTACCTGAGGATTAATGTTTCCCAAATACAAGTTTGTTGTTGATGGATCTCCTACATCATGAGAGCCTGGTGCACTGTCGTCTAAAACTGTGGAGACAAAACAGAGAGAAACATTCCTGCAACAGACTGATGGGAGGGCATCTGGGTTTACAAAACATTAATAATATTCACAGCCACTATATTAAGTCAAATTTACCACTGGACGGACGGTTTCTTCTTGAAGAACCATCCGCTAAAAGAAGCAGAAATAGCAGTATAAATTTTGTTTCAGGGTAATGTGGGTGGGGGAGATGGCGTAAAACAAGTGGCTTATTCTTACACTAAACTGACATTAGTACATGAGATGAGGCAGAGTTAACTGCACTTACATGAACGTCTTCCATCCACTCCAGCAACAGGTTCAAACCGGCTAACACGGCCTTTCAGCTTGTGTCGCTCGTCCCTCTCCTCTTGAATTCTGCAAAGCAGTCAGATGAACACAGTTAGTTATTACATATAATGCATCATATTCATTCAGGCAAAATGCACTTACTGTTTAAGCTCTTCTTTGAAGAGCTCCAGGTTGCTTTTCTTCTTTTCCTTTTCATTGCTCTTCTTCAAAAGCTAACACATTTTTATAGGTAAAGAAATGTAAAACTTTACAATAAGCAAAATAGATAGTACTTACACTTCTTTTATCAAACGGTAAAAACTGAGATGGTGTTTCTAAAGGTAAGATGTTCCTTGGTGGAGGCTCAAAACGTGATTTGGGTTTGTACAGCTTTCCTTTTTTCTCATCGGGTGTAGATTCATCTAAAAACAATATAAATATTTATTATAATTGTCCTTGACAATTATATGCAAAACTACAAAACAAAAACTATTTAGTCCACTATATAAAAATACCCTTTGCTGCATTGGCAAGACCCCCTCTGACAAATGTTTTGACTTTTCCCTCTCCACCTCCTTCAAAAGCTGCAAGAAACTCTTCATAAATTTCTGCTGCAGCTCTTTCGTCTTCCTGGATAAGAAGTATATGGAGTATTAACACTGAGTAAAATAGCCAACAGCTATGCTTCTCTGGGAAGTTCCACCTCGTACCTTTTTCTTGATTTCATCTTGCTCTTTTTTACTCAAGGTGCGCTTTGTTCCTGACATTTTCCCAATGCTGAATGACTTCAGCTTGCTCTCAAGCAGCGCCTGCAAAAACACAACATTTCTGTTTACAAACGGGAGAAGACAACCTGTGCAAGGATAATGGTCTCTGGCATGTCATGTGCCCCGAATATTGTGACAAACACTTGAAGAATAGAAAGACATGTGTAAATAACTATATTTTACTATACATTAGACGGTCTTATTGTTCTAAATAGTCTAATTTTGACCATTTAGACCAATAAGCACCGACGTATGTCCACTCCGCCAACAGGTTCCACTGAGGACAAGGGCCCGTGTCCCACCCCCACAAACATTTAGGACGATTTGGCTCTAGAAATCATTCACGCCCGAAACTTATTCCGATGAGGACACACGATATTAAAAAACGTAATCAGAAGCTTTCAATTTTCACTTTCTAGCGCTGTGTACACACGGCCAAAGGTTAGCTGAGCGGCGTCGATAGCATCATTAGCTAACATAGCCGAGTACTGCCGCGCACATTTATCACACTGTGCACACACATTTTGCCCTCTACACATGCGATCCACTCGGGCAGCCCATCATATCATTTAACAATGCCAGTAAGATATCATCGCACGGTCAACTAATTTAAAAACTGTATTATTACCTTAGCGCTAGCTTTTTGAGAGCTGCCAGGCGTTCTATCCGCCATCTTTTGTGGGGCAAAACTATCGGCATTCGATTACATAGGACAACAACCGTGACATTTAGGCCGCTCAGTCAACTACCGAGTATAAGATGGTTAGAGGCGGTGATGCTGAGGCTGAAGGAGATATATACATATACTTTGAGAGAATGATGGACACTTTAGGACACAGAGGAGAGACACGGATCTGCTGACCCTACCTGACCAGTCTCTCTGTTAAAGTGCACTGAGACTTGATTAGGATTTGATTAGGATTGTGGTATTTGGTATTTGATTGTGCCTAAAAATAAAATAAATACCTCACAATAAAATAAAATAGCATATTTGAGAGATCAAGTTATGCAAATCCAAGAAGGCACTTTGGCTTCACAATAATAGCTTTTTGTTGCACTACCTTGACAGAATATAGCTTTCAGTGTTATTTATATTCTTTTTTAAGGTCAATTTTTAATTTGTATTTATTTATTTTATTTTTATTATTTGTCAACTGCTCAACTTTGTTTGCATATTTATTATTTCATAAGCATGTATGGTTTACATTTTTTTAAATGGCCACACTATAACAACATATGTAAAATCTGATAAATGGTCTACAGACAGTGAATATGCAGATTTCAACAGATGTCATTGTAATTGTCCAGTTATCCAGCTGTTGGTATATGGTATGAGCAGAGTAAAGAGGTCCAGAGTTTGGGGGCTGGATGCTCTGACCCTACTGTGGTCAGAAGGGGGCGATATTGAGTTTTGTTCTTACTGCCAACTATTTAATCAGTTTAACGAATTAAACCTAATTAATGGATGATTTACTTTTAAATAGTTGGAGTTGGCTGTTTTCATTGGTAATATTATTTCTATAGCTCCAATAGAATATAATGCCAAAGATGATATTTTATTTATTAAAAAATAGCCAATCTCAACTGTAAAACTGGCAAGTTTGTCCCTATATTTTTTATTTAGGTGCCGTGTGGAGCCTCACCGTGTATATTTTCCCTGTGCGTTTGGGCGCACTGGGCTCAGTCCCTCCTACCACGCAGAACAAACGCTATATTCATCAGCTCCCGTCAGAGCGCAGTTGCTGTAACTCCCCTCAGGAGCTGCCCCCTGTCCTGTCTGGCCACTTTCACACAATGCCATTCATGCCACGGTGCGACATGAGGAGAGGCGTCCTGGAGCCCGCCATGTGGAGGACGTGCAGCCTGTTTTGCGCATGGTGTCTGCTCTTCTTATCAGAAATTTGTGCGCAGTCTCAACGGAGGTACGATATATTTTTATGAACACTTGAACAAGGTGACTCCATGTTGAAGTGAAGGCGTTAACTTTGTGGAATATTTTCATTCAGGTGCTGTGCATTATGACGCATTGTCGAACAACGTGGATTTGGTCTTTTTTGTGGCATAATAAGACGAATGAATAGTTGTGTCGGTCTTTTCCAGACCCAGCTTCACGTGTGGAGGGAATATCACTGGAGACTCTGGAGTTATTGGGAGTCAGGGTTACCCAGGAGTTTACCCTCCTAATACCAAATGTGTGTGGAGGATTACAGTGAGTCATTTGACTTTTTTCATTATTATGGTAAAGACTGATTATTATAAGGTATAAAAAGCTTAATAAACTAGCTGCTACATGTTTTAGAAATAAAAATGCCAAATTGTTCTTCTATGGAATAATCAGATTACATAAGCGAATTAGTGAACACTGAATAGTAGATTAATATGGGAAACTAGGCTGGCACCCTGGAAGTTGAAACAGAACAGATGTTAACATTTTGGGCAGGAAAACTTTTTTTTTAAATAGCTTTATAAGTATTCTAGTGTTCCTGCCATCTATCCAGTATTACTGTGGTATCAAGTTGCACTCATTGTTTGTGTAGTGTTAACGCACAGCTACATGTACATATACTTATATCATGTAAACCAGATGTGACTTTCCTCCCAGGTGCCCGAGGGAAAGGTGGTGGTCCTGTCCTTCCGCTCCATAGACTTGGAGAGTGATAACTTGTGCCGTTATGACTATGTGGATGTGTACAGTGGTCACGTGAATGGGCAGAGGCTGGGACGCTTCTGTGGCACCTTCAAACCCGGAGCCCTGGTATCCACGGGCAACAAGATGATGGTGCAGATGGTTTCAGACGCCAACACAGCCGGCAGTGGCTTTTTGGCAGTTTTCTCCTCTGCACATCCACATGAGAGAGGTAAAAAGAAAGACAAAAAAAGTTTCTGTAGTGCAATTATGTTTGTTCTAATGATTTGAATATCTTAATTTGTTTACAGTGAAAAAATAGCATATATAACAGTCTATTAACCCAGAATGGACAATGATGAAGACCTGCTTATGCATAATCATTTTGGCTTGCAGAAGAAAGGTCATAAAATACATAGGATCTTGACTGACGGCGTGTAACCTTTGACCCTTTTAATTGTTCTGATATAGCTTAGGACTTGTACAGAAAGACAAAAGACATCTCAATCCTCCTGTCAGTCAGTTGTGGAATTTCTCACCAGTCTTTCTGTAAACCGTTCACTTGAAGGCACCGATTTCCTCTGTGCACGTTTAACAGTCTTATCTGCTCTTTTTAAGGAATTCTAATCACTGGTCTGTCCTCTGTCCTCAAAGGATTGACAGCTGTAATTGATAATGGCCGCCTTGCTTGCGTGGACACAATAGAGCCGTGCAGCAAAACCACCAATCTTCCTGTCTCTATTTTTGTTATTGGGCCACTGCTCCAGGGTTATTTTCGAAGAGAAACACCATCTAATCATGAGTTACATCCACTATTCACGTCTATGCCAAAATCAACCATTGCAAATCACTCCAGGGCAGAGGAAGATGGTTTATTTTTGCAAGGCTTATGGATAAATATAAATAAAAATTGATCTGAGGAATGTTTAATTATGTGAATTTTCCAGGTGATCAATATTGTGGAGGGCGATTAGACAAACCATCCGGCACTTTCAAAACACCCAACTGGCCTGAGAAAGATTACCCAGCTGGTGTTACCTGTTCTTGGCATATCATTGCACCCAAAAACCAGGTAAGGGATGTTAACCCATTCTCAACATAAGCATTCAAAAATGTCCACTTGTAATAAAACCTTTTGACTTTTTTATTTGTATCTCTTAACTTAGATTATAGAAGTCAAGTTTGAGAAGTTTGATGTGGAACGGGACAACTACTGCCGCTACGACCACGTCTCTATTTTCAACGGACCCGAAATCAACGACGCAAAGAGGATCGGCAAATTCTGCGGAGACAGCCCCCCAGCGTAGGTGATTCCTGCTTTGGTTTCCTGACGGCTCTCTCCCTCTCAGTGGCTCTCACATTACCAACAGTCTCCTCCCCACAGGCCTGTGTTCTCCGAGGGGAACCAGCTCTTGATCCAGTTCCTGTCAGACCTCAGCTTGACCGCAGACGGCTTCATTGGTCACTACAAGTTCAGACCCAAGAAGTTCCCCACTACTACTCTCCCACCCACCACTACCACACAGCCAGTCACCACCAGGCCTATACGTAGGTATCAACTTTCACTCCTAACACATTGTTTATCACTTTAGGTACACTTGAAGTACAGCACACGGTATTGTGCTTAAGGCTCTATAATTTGGTTTGTCTCACATTCCTTCTCATTGTTGCATTTTCTCTTCGTTATGCCAGATTATTTCTGACTTCTCTCTACATGATGTCATACTGTGCATATACAATTTTGCTGTAATCAAGTTAAAAGTGCTGATACTTTAAAATAGTATATCTAAAGTTGTAACTCAAGGAGCATTAGCAGCAAATATCTAATGCTCTTGTGCTACCACAACCAATACTATTACCATTATAGCAGCAGTAGTAGATTTTCTGCTATTGTTTCTAGTGATGGGCGGCATCAGTATTTGCTGATATCGAAACAGATTATTTGTTATACTGGTATCAGTAGATATTGCTACTTAATACTGATATTCAATACAGATTTGTTCCTTCACATTTATTTTGTCCTTTTTGAACAGATTATTGAGTCAAAATGGAACTAGAAGATCATGATGCTCTATGGCTGTACTATTACAGAAACATGTCATTAATTATTCATCACAGTAAAATATAGTATTTTATTATTATTTTTACAAAGCTAATCATTTATAATAGTTTCTTGAATTTTAAACACAAAATATCGGTATCAGCAAATATCAGTTATCAGCCACTTAATACCCGTCATCAAGCACTTGCTTTTCTAGGCATATTTTCCCTCGGTATAATCCTTACTGAGTTTCATTTGAAAAGCAGATGTGGGCTGGTCATACTATTGTATTACTTAACAAACCACACTTTTACTGTGTATTGTCCCTCTCAGACAGCACTAATGTTCCAAGACTTGAGCACTCCCCTGTTAGACATTTGAACTATTTCTTTCAGTACTAATTTAGCCGAACATTCTACATTTAAAACTTGTACATGATAAATGGCCACGTTTTTATGTCGAGCTTTTCCACCTTCAAAACTAAACTCCAAGCTCTGTACAAGGAACAACTCTATTCGCACACACATTCATATTGCTGTGTACGCAGACACTGGGGTCAAAGTGGGTTAAGTGTCTTGCTCATGGACACAATGTTTATGTCAAGACTGGTTGTAGTTAGCAAATACAGTAGTTAGTAGCAGCTATAGTACTGAATGGTCAAAGTGATCATATCCTTGTTTCTTTCTCTGTCACTGTCTGGTAAAGTGTGTTTGTGTCCCCGCAGCTCTTAAATACTCAGTGGCCTTGTGTCAGCAGAAATGCAAAAGACGGGGAACACTTGAAAGTAACTACTGCTCCAGCAATTTCGGTAAGAACAACACCGCTTTATCCCACTCATTCAAACCACTTACCGACATGCGGCTACAGATGCACTAAATTAAGCTATGAATATACAGTCATTCTTGGTTATTATTGAGCATATCTACAGTTACGGCCTAAAACAGCAGCCTTGACGTCAGAATGGAACTCTCTTATAAGATGTGGTTTGTCATGGTACTATCTTTGCCGCTTTGATTTTTCCACTTCGTATATCAAAGACTTCCTTGATGGCTCTTTGGGAAGTGGAGTGCCTCGTACAGCGGGATACAGTTATTTCTATCTAAACACGTGCACTGTCTCTGGCCGTTAAATGAATGTGTTGATTCAGTCTCGGCCTTACCCCTTCTGATGTTTTCTTCACAAACTTGTTTACCACCAACATTGGATTGGCATTTCAAGGAGTTTTCATGCAGGAATGGCGAGTACAAATGGAAAACTTAGGAGCACTAACAGCCAGCAGCACCCAATTACATCACTTATAATGAAAGGGTTGGACGGTGGAATGAAAATACTTTGTCTAGTAATCAGGGTTTTTTTTTTTAATTCAGAAGTGGCTGGTAGTTGTAGGAGCTTTTCAGACGGGCTGGTTTGTCTCATCCGTGTCAGGAAATGAAATTGACAGATGTGAAGTCTAACTGTATTGATGTGTTTAGACTGAATCTGAAGTGTTTCCTGAAATGACCCTAGAATTAGTTGTCTTATCAGCCTTAAAGTTGCACTGTATAACTTTTCATCCATCAAATGCTTTTCTACTTAGAGATCTTGTTGCTTTGTCTTGAAAGTTTATGGGATTAAACCTTATCTGTCTTCATGGAGACCAAACCAGACCAAGTTACAAGTTTGTGTAGAGGCAGTTCTGCTCACACCCAGAATGTCTGTTTTTCTAGGTATTTTGAGCAAGAAACCCACCCTAAAAACTAATAAATGTAAATTAGAGCTGTTTAATGTCATAAATGATTTTTCCACATTTCTAATACAAGTTGACTATCTTCGTTAGCTTAGGCAATCCTTACAGGAACAACAGAAAGTCCTTGAATCCATATAACATTCCATAAAAAGGTTTCCTAACTGAATGATTCACCTCTGTACTTTTGAAATAGGTAATCTTACAGGGCAGTCTGTTCCACTGACTAACGCACAGTCATCTCTAGTCACAAGCTAAACATGCATGAGTCTTCATTTAGTTTCCACATTCTCATCACAGATGTGTTTCTTTTAAAATCTCTACAATTTTTCCCTTCCCAACATCTCTTCTTGTCCTTTCAGTAATCACAGGCACAGTCATCACAGCAGTGGTCAGAGGAGGAAGCACTTTTGCAACTGTCTCCATCATTAACGTGTACAAGGAGGGCAACCTGGCCATCCAGCAGGCCGGGAAGACCATGAGCACCAAGATCGTAATTCTGTGCAAGAAATGTCCTTTTATCAGACGAGGTGAGTGCTGTTCTGATTTGCTTTGATTCATCGTAAATGCATGATTCTAAAATATGTTGCAGATCTTGTTTAGAATAGCCTATGGCTCTGAGTTTGCCACCATTGCTGCACGGTTGGTTCCTGAGGTAGAGGTGAGCGGGCAAACTCACTGTCCAACTGAAATATCCCACATGATCATGTAGCTGAGCAATGGAGGTACACGTAAAACTAGAGGAATATGGGTACTGTTGCCGTAGCAGTTGCAGTGGCCATCTTGTGACTGTAGAAAGAGCAAATTCTAGTAGAAAATTGCATTAATTAAAGGATTTAAATTGACATAATGGCCATTTTGAAGTTCCTGCTAAAACTGGATCTGTTACTAAGCCAATTTATCCTCTAGGTGTAATTGTACCATGTTGCATCAGACTATAACTGTTTACCATATGGTCAAATATACTAACGTGTTGTGTGGAGATTCTGATGCTTGGCCTTCCTGAATGTCTCTGCCGTCGCGCCGCCACTGCATTCAGGCTTTGTGTGTGTGACCCTGCCAGGCTTGAACTACGTGTTCATGGGCGAGGTGGACGAGGACGGCCGCGGGAAGGTGGCCCCACACCATTTTGTCATGCCCTTTAAGACCAAGAACCAGAAAGGACTCAACGGGCTAAAGAACAAGCAGTGCTGAGTCTCCTCCACTGGACTTCTTAGGCTTGGGCTCAGCTGTGGATGTGAAAGCAAATTTAAAATGTAAAATACTGTTTATATATTTTGAGTAGGCTATTTATTAAAATTAAACCAGGCAATGGGCATGTTCTATACTCTTATTTCAGTCACTCTTAAGCAGAAGACTAAGTTCATTGTTTGGCTTGGATCGTTAGAGTGTTTTAAGTTGGTGAAAAGATGTGCAATAAATGTATAATTTAAATTTAAATTTTGCATTGGGAGAAGCACTTTCCATTTCCTCACTTACGAGAACAATGAATCAGAATCATTTCTACTGTAGATGATAATATGTACTGTTACTGTATTTACACATTGTTGCCAAATTATTTTCAAGTGATTTGAAATAAAATGAAAATATTTTCATATGGAAAATGTCTGTGAATATTTATATTTCATTTTTTATTGGCTCAAATAAATGCCAAATAATAACTTGGTTTTCCTGTCATTGTTTAGACCATACAGCATGTCAAATAAAAATGTAAAGACTGAGGGCAAGAGACGCATGTGTGAATCCATCAACTTAAAAAGAATGTAGTCGGAAACATGAGCTATAAGCATACATAAACATTTATTTGCATTTCCATTGTAAAGAATGGCTTTCCCTATTTACAAAAAGCTGAATAATACTTAGAGGCCTGAGTCTGGACACTTTGGTAGACAATACTGTATATTATTTATAATGCTTTTCCAAAGCATGGTTGCCTCTATATCAAAGAGCTTTGTGTACATGCTCTGGTCACGTAGCATCCCATTTAAATAAGAAAAGCATGGATAGTCAGCTCTTAGCTCCTGGGATAGAACATGGCATATTTGGATGTCCTGAAGCCAAGCAGGTCTCTCATCTCGTTGCGAAACTTGGACAGATCTTGTCGCAAATCATTGAGGTTTTCCACTGTGGCCTGGTCTGTGCTCTGCATTTTCTGACGCGTTGAGGTTAAGTAGCGGTGAACCAAGCAGCACATGATCTTCTGGTAGTTCTCATCACGTTTCTGCTTTAGGTTCCTCACCTCCTAAATTAGGAGAAAGAATATAATGCTAGGGATACATCTTCTATATCGTCAGTGACTTATTTAAGCTGGACAGAAAAAACTCATTTATGAAAAGAACAGTATAGCAAACTTTGTGTAAATAAATTATGATAATATATAATGGTTACAATTTGGATTATTTGCACAGACCTATA
This sequence comes from Scartelaos histophorus, assembly GCA_000787155.1. Classification (NCBI taxonomy): domain Eukaryota; kingdom Metazoa; phylum Chordata; class Actinopteri; order Gobiiformes; family Gobiidae; genus Scartelaos; species Scartelaos histophorus. Next base: position 8,338 of record KN508126.1, on the reverse strand, counting down.
GGCTCATGACACTAACACATAAGATTATGATTATCAATAGTCAGTAATAGTTAGGTTTTCATACTGTTACTGTATGTAGTGTACATTATATTACTTTTGAGACTGTTACCTTGAGGCTGTTCTGTCTTTTGACTTTCCCCTTAGACGTGTGTGAGCAGATCCACTTTCTCAAACTGGTCACTAAGTAGCACACGGTTTTGGGAGAGGGAACGATGTTGAACGGTGGAGGCAGGGTGCACTTGTCGTCAAAGTAGCTTAACCACAGCTTGGCTCGGGCAAACTTCCACTCCTTATCCTCATGATTCTGCACACAGCCCAAATATGCATTGAGAACTATTGAGAGACAAAGAGGACCAGTCAAAAGCCGCTATATGCAGCTTCTCCGGTTGGACATGGATCACTATCTTGCTATTGCTTAAAATGTTTCACAGTATGAAATTACAGTAATCTGTTTTGCATTTATTCGCATACAGGTGTTTTCATTTCATTAAAACATCTCAAATTATGCATTTTTGCCCCTCCATAAATCTAACTTGCTTAACAGTACTACCTTCTCCATGGAGATAGATTAATTTAAAAGTCACACTGTGGAACATTCCAGGTAAAGCAAAAAAAAACAGTGCACCTTTAAAATTAGTACCAAAGTCATAGTTATTTTATATCAAATTAGCCATGGCATTTCACAGTTTCCACTTACAGCGATTTGCCTGAAGCTCTTGTGCAGCATGGCGACCAGCAGTTTGGTCAAGACGATTACCACCACGATGTTGTAAGTGCCGATGATCATGGCCCCGACAAAGGAACGCAACTCCTCCGTGTAGCTGATCCGGGTGACGAAGAGTGCAACATGGGCCAAAGAGAAAATGTACCAGAACAAAGCGTAGCATGTCCCCATAAACCTGTAGCACAAACAACAGTAGAGGGTAAGTGGCTACAAATGGATGCCTTATGTGGAATGTGCAGAGGTACATTTGTTTCATCTTGGGAGGACATCTAGGTGCTTGTAATACTTGCACGAGCAGTAGTAGAAGCCACAGAGGGACAAAGTCACATGCTTTCTGAGTCAGTACAAAGTCCATAAGGTCATACAGCATACATATATTACACATATTTAAACTGCCAAATGATTACATCTTACCATGTCAGAAAACAGAAGATTTGATAGTGGCACCAAGTGGTTAAGTAATACTCAAAAGACGCTGTCGTTTCAACTATTACATGAGTCCTGAATGCAATGATGCCACGCTTTTTTGGACGTAGCAAAATACAGTCCACTATAATTATTGAACTGCTCCGGAAATTTTGCTTATAAACAATAAGTATTTTCTGGGGCAATGGGATGCTGTGATGTTAGTGAACCCAACTCTTACTAAAATGAGTACCTCAGTTTATATCTATGTATTAAATGTATGTTTTGCAGTGCTTGTGCTTGACCCATTGTTGGTGTGTTTGAGTGTGCCCCTTACGAGTGGAAGGCATCGTTGCTCTGCTGTTCACAGAAGATGCCCTCACAGTCTTTGGGCGGGTTCTTCTCTCTGTCTTTCATCTCGGTGCCGTACAGCTGGGTCATTCCGATGGTAAAAGAAAACAGCACCAATAGAAAGAGGCCCAGGAACTTCCCAAACTCCTGCAGCATCTGGCCCATAGAGATCTATCAGGACACAAGACTCACTGTTAGAAGACACTTAATACCATGGTGCAGGCTGCTCCACAGACTGACTAAAAGCTTGTTTTGTAGCATATGCCCTTGTAGGAGAGGGACCCTGAGGGGAAAGCAAAGAGATTTATTTCTGCCTGAGGTGAAGCAGACAAACATGGAAGACACACAAGTCTCCCCTCCTCATTCCAATGGGCTCATTTATGGACTGGAAGAAATACTGTACTGTTGAGTGTAGAAAAATAAATAAACAGATTTTTACACATTTTCAAATATTAGTGTAGAGGTTTTTATATAAAACTTTTTTTCTTTTATATTTTTGAACATGAGTACACCTACCTACATCCATAGTCTCCCTTCTCTCACTGTACAGTCCCTCCCAGTTTACAAGAGATGCTCAAACATGAGTGTCCAGTAAGTGAAATGACCAGTCCGCCTCTGTCAAGGGCAGCACATGTGTTTGAACCAAAATATAGTGCGGCTGCTGGAGGAGTGGGTGAAGGATCTACAGTTACTGAGGTTCTTCGTGACACGAACAAAGCAGAGTTGTTTTAGTACTTTCTGTTTGGTCATGTTTGATTTAAGGTCTGAGGCTGAATCCCATTGCCCCGTCTGACAGCCTGGTTAAATCAGTACTGTACAAACAGAAAAATGTGGAAGGTTACAGCTCCTCACCTCCATGACGCAGGTGCTGTGGCTCAATGGGAAAACGCAAGGGCGTCAACAAAAACTAGCACTCATTTGAATGGAACTGGAATACCTCTTTGTTTTTTGAGATTTGGAGATTGATATCTTAAGACTGTAGTAGTATTAGCAGCAGTAAAATCAGTGCATTCTTCATTAAATGTGTCTGTCCTATGTTCCAACAGAGGCCCTGGTAATAATGAGTTTGACCTCTCAACAGCTGCCCCAAGGCAGCTCCACTATCTACACAAGCACTGCACAAAAGTGCCTCATCCTCAAGGACTCGACTAAATCAATGAACAATCCAAACAAAAGAACTGCAATGTTAACAAAAGTCCTGTACTATGGTTGTGCAGTATCCTGACACAAAAGAACATTTCACACGTGATGAGAGATAACGCACATGCATATATATGCACACAGCCCACTTGTTATAATTATACAAATCTAATCTTTTTTTATATAAACATGTTTTTATTGCTCACATGCATTCTTATTGTGAGCTGTGAACCTTTATAAAGTCTTAAAAAACTGCATGTACCCTGCACTAACTATATGTTTGTTTTTTTAAAAGAAAAACATATTAGAGCCAAACCAAGGCTGCCAATGTCTTCACCTGAATGTACAACACACCTGCACATTTCTAAGCTTATGGACAGGCCATCCCTCACTGAGTTGCAGAAGCTGCATTAGCACTGATCCATGATTGGCTGCTTGTGCTGAGGTTTATGTAGTGACCAATCAGATCAGAGACAATCCTTTTGGGTTTAAACAAACAGATTTAGACATTGTAGCTGGGAACTAAAATGAGAAACTCACAAGGCTTATTCTGCTTTCTAGTCAGATAATCAACTTGAAAACCAAAACACAAACTTGGCCATCATGTCCAGTGTTTTTACAATTGAGAATCTTGTATCTGGGGACACAGTTAGGTCATGTGGAATTGAAAATCAAAATCTTACATATAGTTCCTTCAGTATGGTAGCAAATTACTGGCCATTACTGAAAATGTACTATTTTACTGTACCCATCTTGCAATAGGAACAAGACTTAAATGAATGAAATAAGTAATTACAGACACATTCTGTAAACAGATATCTGAGATACACACTAAAACTGGTGACTGGATGGATCAGTTACGACAGATGTATTTTATATTGATAGTTCATTCTGAGACAGCTCATTCATTTGTGATCTCACTTCCTGCTACAGCATCATAGTGATCTACAGGATATGCACCAACTAGTCATCCTCTAGAGTGAATATCTTCTCCCATTACTGCTTTGTCCTGTTCTGGAGACACATGGTCAGAGCATCCATCTTTTCCACTTGTATCCACACTGGACTGACTCACTGTGGGCTAGAATGTGCACTGGACTACCTTTACAGCACACTCTCGTCTCTGTACTGAAATATGCAGGCTCCTGTGCACGAGTGGGTGTGTCTGCCATGTGAGTGTGGTCGTGGATACACAAGGACACATGTATTTCCAACAGCTAATCGTTTTTCCATCGTGCTAGGCCAGACGGTGATGTCACAGGGCTCGTAAGGAAAGTAGAAAGGGGGGAGGGAGAGAGAGGGGTGACTGAGGGGATTATACTTAAGACTCCTAATTAACAATCTCCAGCTTCATTAGAAAGTTTTATGGAGAAACCACTAATAAGTCCTTTAGATAATGACAGGAAAGTCAGAGTTAAAATCGAGCTCATTGCAAAACCTACACATATTAATTACTCAACGTGGTGTGGAAACATATAGTAGCTTTGGCTAGCGGCGTTTCTGTTAGTGTTACAACAGCTGGCTGCAAGTAAATACTGCACAAAGTAGAACTGTTTCAACCAATCAGAAGCATTTCTTTACTTATCAAGCAGGAAGTCAAGTTGTGGAGTTGACACATGGAATCCAAACTTAAAAAATGTTAATTAATTCTACTAGAAGCAACTGTTTGTAGATTTTATATCCTGAAAGTCAAAGAAAACGCTTTGCCCCTCCTGTAAGCTTTTGTTTATAACCAGCGTACCAACCGCAGCCCAGAATAATGTTCAAAGCGACATGTATTCTTCAATTATAAGCGGCGGCACAAAAATGATGGCCATGCAAACATGTTTTTGTCATAAATTTAGCAAACACATGCTGAGAGGAATGTTGTGCCAGCTGCGTTTGTTGATCCCATGTTTAGCCAATCTCCTCACAGTTCGACACCACAAGAACAGGAGGCGAAAAGGTGTCAGGACTGTTTAGTTTGCTAATCAACAAGTAGAGACCTCCAACGTGGCTCTGGCTCTACCTTGCAGTGGACCTGAACACAAGGGGGCCGCAGCATAGCCCCTAAATTGCATAATATAAAGGGACAACTAACTGGACAACTGCCCATAGAGTGTATAAAGGAGTGGACTAAGGGAGTGTGGAGTCAGCCGTAGTGTTCGGCTCCGGTCAAATGAAGATCAGAGGTTATAGGGCCAATTTAGAGCCAGTTCCACGTTAGGAACAGGAACTTATTTACAGAATAGTGAAATAAAACATCAGGTAGAGTGGCTTTCCATGAAAATTTTTAAGACTAAAACCATTTTAAGGCTCACAGCGGCACCTACAGACAGAAGGGTGACAATTTATTGATGTAGATTTAGAGCCAGTTCCACGTTAGGAACAGAAACTTATTTGCAGAATAGTAGAAATAAAATACAGAGATCAGGTAGAGTGGCTTTCCATGAACATTTTAAGACCTACAGACAGAAGAGTGACAATTTTATGATGTAAAGTCAAATCAAAACAGAGTTAATTACAAGAAAAAATACACTTTTTATTACTCTAACTAATAGAAACAACACAGTGAATCTTTAGACCAATTTTCTCCAGATTTTTCATAGTCATAAAAAGTTAAGATTAAATTAACTGATTAATCAAACTAGAATTGCGTTTCTCTGTACAAATATTTGGACTTATTGCTCTTTTTGGGGTACATATGCCACAAGATTTCTAATTTGGCCCCTTTGGGATCAAAGTAGGTTGGATACGGCCCCTGGACCAAAATGAGTTTGACACCCTTGTTCTAAAGCATCTTATTGTCTGATAAGCAGGTTATTTTTTCACATTTTTGACCGTAAAAATCAGGTACAGCACCTGAAAAATGACCACTATGGCCCTTTTTAAATACTTAGAAAATATGGAAAGATTTATATTTCAGAAGTAATAAATGTCATCTCTTAGGAGAACCACAAAGTCGTTTATGGCCACAGTACACCACAGACTTGATTCCTTTTACAGACTTTGGCCCTATCTCGCAATCATGCAGATTTGTAAAAGTTTACTTGGAGTTTCTATCCACACCAAAAACCTCAAATGTCTTCCTTAATTTCTCAAAAGCTTTCAGTATATTTCTTTCAGGACACATTTCCAAACATTTGTGCTGTGTTTTACCTGCAGCGGCCCCAGTATGGAGCTGGTGGTGTACATGTAGAATAGTCGCAGGTAGCTGAGAACGTTAGCGAAGGCAAACAGACCCTCGGCCACCAGGATGGGGTGGAAGGCGTCCCAGTTCTTCCTCTCCGTGTCCGCCACATTCTTGAACTGCAACACCATGAAAAATAACACTGAAAAGGGTGTTTCATTTCACCATATGCTGCACTTTGGAAACAGATTTGTTTAGAAAATGTTCTATAAATATCATAAAGTGGATTGAAGTGCACAAAAAAAGAATAATCGAGAAAAGAGAAATCTAGAACTACCATATTAGGGCATTGCACTGATGTTATAGTTGTGGTGCAAAGGCTATTTTATCAGCCAAAATGTGTGACTAATGTTGATATCTGTAGTTTGCATCTCAAAATCTATCTAGAATAATAATAATAATTGCCCATAGCCCATATCTGACTGCAAACATGACCTTAACATACTTTAAACTGTCATAATGTTCTATAGAAATGCCTGCATGTGTTCACTGCAGTGCTATTCCCCCAAAAGCCCATTAGCTAACCCTCTCTAATAGCTTTTGAGAGCGTTCCTACCTTGCTGTGGGCCACGATCCTGAGGGCAAAGGTCGCGAGGTAAAGGGAATTCATGACAAAGCTCAACTGGTTCCTAGATTCTTCCAGGAAATCCTCCAGCCCCTCGTACCACAGGCGCTTCACATCCGACCACACCATCCCTGCAACACGGATCAGACAAAAGCATTTAAAATCAGCAACCGGGCGGCATCGGAACTGACATTTTACTATCATCTGAACGAAATGGGTTCCAGATTTAGCCTCGAGTTGTATTATTACAGAAGGAGTCCATGTGAAACAGGAATGTACACATAACATTGGTACTATTGAGGATAATATATGTCATGTGTGGGATAAGTGTGAGATGTCAGAGAGGATTTGGAGTAGTAGTAAAAAGGCCAAAAACATGAAAGAAAATATTATTCACAGACGTAGCAGTGATATTGAAAAATCTGGAAACAATACACTACGGTGCTCCCATTTAGACAAGGAAGATCAGTGCATAGTCTTGCTTAGAGTCTTTATGTTGACTTGGTTTGGACCTGTCTTGCTTCAGGTTTTGTTAAGAGTTTATTTAATGCTGCAAGATTAATTTAATTCAAGATAAATTTGAATGGATGCAATTAACAAATAACAAATGCTGCAATTTTTGAAGTACCATAATTTATTCCGCAAACAAAATTTGATCTGTAGAAGCATGTTCCGAAAAGTAATTATTGTATTAGCTTGTCAGTTCATATTTCAGTGTTTTTGCCAAGTTTAAAATTTGAACTTTGAACAGAATCCTATTATTAAAAAGTAAAATGAAAATGAGAAAAAAGCACAATAAGCGACGTTTAACTGGTGGTTGCTACATTAAAATAATATTGATGTTAGTTTGTTAGTGATGTATAGATGGTAAAACGCTTATGTAGTACTACTGCCAAGGCTATTACTTTTGTAGATCTATAGGTTCCTGAAGTATCACCTGAGTAAACAAAATAGCTTGAGTAATTCGTCATTCATTTTTTTGCATCTTTTATCTTTTTTCTCATCAGGAAAGATAAAAAAAAATCTAAAATGTGACTTAAAATCCCACCATATTCTACACTGGTACTTGTGAAATTATGCAAAACACCACATATCTTTGCAAACAGTATTATCCTGCTTTTGTAACAATGCCTTGGATTTTAGTTCAACACCATTTGCTGTTTTTTCTCTTAGATGCGCCAAAGATTTGAATTATCCGTTCACATAATATATGGGGAAAAGGCAGGCGTCCAAGAGCATAAACACACAGATGCACAGTTACTATGGGTCTGTTTTCCCATTCATTTGAGGCACGTCTCTCCGGGGAACAGGAAGGAAAGAACAGCACGTTGATGAGAGAGTGGGAGGACTTGTGCAAACAAATAAAATGAACACTCGGAAGGAAATTGGACGGCTTTTGTATCTTCGTGTAATAAATGTAGAAGTATTAGATTAGATTAGAAAGACAATTCTTATCTTCGAATGTCTGAAGCGCCGGTAAGATACGTCTATTAAACGGTGATATTTGGTGGTGGATATTGAAACGGAGGATGCTGAGGTGCAGATTCACAGCTGTGCAGAGGAGGCAGGGCCATTAAAGCCACTGAATGCTCGATCTAATGGGTTCTTGGCAGAGGAGAGAGGCAGTCGGCCGCTTCCCCAGAGACAGCTACATTTCTGTTCAGCCAAATCTATGAAGACGCTCTCCGCTCCAAACCGAATCCTTGTGTTGTATATGAAATGTATTCTGTTTCTACTTTGCAATTATGATTTAGAGCGTTATCCTCAAGTGTGAAAAATGCATTTGCAACGGGTAATAAAAAATCTATACTATGCAAGTGTGCATAATGACTACAAAAATTTTTGTTTTAAACCAAAATCACAGCTTCTTAGAATAATTCTTCAAAGATAAAAAACATGCAGAAAGTAATTTAATATGATTTCAGTGTAGCCTATATGATAAATCATATGTGATCATGATTGGGAGTGGATCTCTCCTTCACTG
>KN508124.1:0-10921 GCA_000787155.1 Scartelaos histophorus | reverse complement strand
GTGTATACATGCCACAGTATCCCGGTTACTATTGGGATAAACAAGCTATAGTACCCTGGATACTGCGCCATCACGCACCATGACGCAACCAGGATGCTCAAAAACCTGATCATAACCGGGATACATGTTTGAGTAATTTTTTTTTTTTTTTAGTTCAATTCAATTAAATTTATTTTTGTACAGCCCAAAATCATAACAACAATTATCAGCGGGCTTCACAAAATTGTTAAATTAGCAAACAGAGATGTCAGAGAATTAAGCAGAATAAGAAAAATAATAATAATAATAATAATTAATGAATAATTCAAAAATACAGAATGTCCAACAACAAGCAGGCAAATGGATAATTGTCCCAGCATCTCCTGTCCTTAGACCCTCCTTCTAGAGCAAGGAAAAAATCAGAGAAACCTCGAGGAGAACCACAGTGAAGTAGAGATCCACTCCCATGGACGGGCCGGCATAGATGACCAGGACGTATCCACGTAGTTTGTCTAAATCTCTAAAGCTCAATACGCTCTGTTCCACCTTGTGATGTCATGAAGCGGTAGTTTTCAAGCTAACAGCGACGTTTTCCATTTTGTTCGGTGGAAATCGGCGATTCCAGGGCTGAAACCGTCCAGTGATTCCAAATGAAGGTGTCTGGAGTTTGAAAACACAGTGGAGCACTTCCTGTATTACCACATATTTGCAGGATTTGTGTGTTAAACATGTGCGAATGAAACAAAACACGACTCCGAGTAGGTTTGTGACGAGGAAACAAGATTATAACATAGATCAGAAAAGGCGTCATATGGACTGTTTGCAGTATTTTAAGATCTGCTCGAGTTCTGCTATTTGTTGATGTCATAATGTCAGATGGAGGGCTGGGGTCATTATAACTCTATGGGAGATTTTGGTTTTTATCCTTAATTATGATCCATAAACGTTAGCTGATGTGATACTCGCAGAGCTTCGTGAGAACACATTTGGAGCTTTCTCCCTGGACCCTTAATCTCATGTGTTAGAGATTAGGTCCCCGAAGATGCCGTTTTAATCTTATGTTTAATGTTTTTTTCGGCTGACAACAGTGACGTCATGGCACCGCGTTCTGAGGCGATAGTGAAGAGACGATTTCGCTCTGAGTCGACAGAGGAGTTGAACTTTGTGCCGGTTTCTGTTTCATGTGTGATTCCACAGATAATAACCATAAATGTTGCTATCTGACATTTAAAAGCTAAATCCAACTCAAAATTCAGTTTTAAATATGTGTTTTGACCTGTCACATGAGCACAACCTATTATGATGTAGAAAAAGTGGTAAAATGGATAATAAAATACCATTTATTTCTTAAAGGGCCCATGTTACAATATTTTTTGGTCTATCTTATAATGTTTCTTCACCAAAAACAGACCTGGAGTCGGGTTTTGTTTCATTCATACATGTTTAACACCTAAGTCCTGCATATTTAGACTGACTTCTGAAAACACTCAGTTCCACCTTATGATGTCATGTGCTCCAATGTGGGTTTTTTTTAAACTCCATTCACTTTCACTAGAATTACTTGGATAATTTCAGCCCTGGAATTGCTCATTTCTATCGAGCGAAATGTAAAATGTAGCTGTAAATTTGAAAACTACCACTTTGTGACATCACAAGGTGGGACAGAGCAATTTTAGCTTTTTATTTAAACAGACAAATAATAAAAGGTAAGTCAAACATGCATGAATGAAACAAACTGTGTTTTTAAAGGCCCCATATTACACAAAATGTACTATTGTGAGCTTTTAGTTATGTGGGAATTTTGTTACCTCATCAAAAACATACTTGTATTTGTGTTTTTTTAGTTTGTTTGTGTTCAAAATGCTCTGTTCCACCTTGTGATGTCACGTGGTAATACAGGAAGTGCTCCATTGTGTTTTTAAACGTCCAATATTGTGCAAAATGTGCTATTGTGAGCTTTTAGTCATGTTTCCTCATCAAAATATACTTGTATTTGTGTTTTTTTTAGTTTGTTTGAGGAATCCCAAAGCTCAAAATGCTCTGTTCCACCTTGTGATGTCATGCAGTAATACAGGAAGGGCTCCGCTGTGTGTTTAAAGGCCCCATATTACACAAAATGTACTATTGTGAGCTTTTAGCCATGTTGGAATTTTGTTACCTCATGAAAAACATATTTAATCTGTATTTTGTTTAGTTTGTTTGAGGAATCCCAAAGCTCAAAATGCTCTGTTCCACCTTGTGATGTCACGCGGTAATACAGGAAGTGCTCCATTCTGTTTTTAAAGGCCCCATATTACGCAAAATGTACTATTGTGAGCTTTTAGCCATGTTACCTCGTCAAAAACATACTTGTATTTATGTTGCGTTTCATTCACATTTTTGAAGAATCCTTTATTATTAGTCTAGAAACGAAAGATTAAACGTAGCTGCAAATTTGAAAACTACCACTTCGTGACATCACAACGTGGAACAGACCATTCTGAGCATTGGATATAAACAGACAAATAAGAAACGGTAACTCAGACAACACAACCCCATCTGAGCATTGGATATAAACAGACAAATAAGAAACGGTAACTCAGACAAAACACAACCCCAGCTATGTTTTTGACGAGGCATCAACATTAAAACACATTGGAAAAGCTCACGAGAGTCAATTTTGCGAACCTTTAATACATTTTCTTATTACTTATAACATTCAGGGGAGAAGCCTGATCCGACACGCCCATGAAACATACCAGGATTTCGAGAACTTCACCCACGTCTCTGCACCTACCCGCGGGTTTGTCGGTATAAGACGGCGTAAGCTGTCACCTCACTTCTCGTGCGTTTCAAAACAAGCTCGATTCCTCTCGCTGTGTAGAAAGACTGAAGCTCCAAGCACAATATCTCAGGACACTCCCCTCTGTGTTTGAACAACATATAATTATAGATCAGGACGGAGAGCCCATTCTGAGGGGAAAATAGCAATCTCTCTTAATTACAAGGCAGCCCGTGATCCATACCTATCCGTCACTTGACAATATTATTTCAGAGGTAAACAAAGCCTGTATGATGACTCTGCACATTCTCAGAGACACAACACTGCACCACACGGGCCACATGGGGCTCCCTGCAGAGGCCAGGATGTGTTTTTCAATATTTTGTGTCGCGTTTCGTTTCGTTTCGCTCACTCGCGTTTGATTAACCCTTTATTATTATTCTGTCTACGTCGCCGAAGCTCCAGAGGCTCCGTTCCAACCTTGTGATGTCATGGAGCGGTAGTTTTCAAGTGAACAGCTGCCACTTTTGGGGTTTAGTTGGGTAGAAATTGGCAATTCCAGGTCTGAAAGCGTCCAAATGATTCAAGTGAAGGTGTCAAAAAGGTTTAAAAAGTTTAAAAAGTGCAATTTTCCAATCTATGTTATAATGTTACCGCATGACATCACAAGGTGGAACAGATCATTTTGAGGTTTGGGATTCCTCAAAAAAACTAAACAAAAGACAAATTAAGTATGTTTTTGATGAGGTAACAAAATTCCAACATGACTAAAAGCTCACACAATAGTACATTTTGCACAATACAGGACCTTTAAAAACACAGTGGAGCACTTCCTGTATTACTGCGTGACATCACAAGGTGGAACAGAGAATTATGAGCTTTGGAATTCCTCAAACAAACTAAATAAAACACAAATACAAGTGTGTTTTTGATGAGGTGACATGACTAAAAGCTCACAATAGTACATTTTGCATCATGCAGGACCTTTAAAAACACAGTGGAGCACTTCCTGTATCACGACGTGACATCATAATGTGGAACAGAGAATTATGAGCTTTGGGATTCCTCAAATAAACTAAATAAAACACAAATACAAATATGTTTTTGAAGAAATAACATGACTAAAAGCTCACAATAGTACATTTTGTGTAATACGGGGCCTTTAAAAACACAATGGAGCACTTCCTGTATTACTGTGTGACATCACAAGGTGGGACAGAGTTATGAGCTTTGGGATTCCTCAAACAAACTAAATAAAACACAAATACAAGTATGTTTTTGATGAGGTAACATGACTAAAAGCTCACAATAGTACATTTTGCACAATATAGGACCTTAAAACACAGTGTGGAGCACTTCCTGTATTACTGCATGACATCACAAGGTGGAACAGAGAATTATGAGCTTTGGAATTCAACAAACAAACTAAATAAAATACAAATACAAGTATGTTTTTGAAGAGATAACATGACTAAAAGCTCACAATAGTACATTTTGCACAATATAGGACCTTTAAAAACACCGTGGAGCACTTCCTGTATTACTGCATGACATCACAAGGTGGAACAGAGAATTATGAGCTTTGGAATTCAACAAACAAACTAAATAAAATACAAATACAAGTATGTTTTTGAAGAGATAACATGACTAAAAGCTCACAATAGTACATTTTGTGTAATACGGGGCCTTTAAAAACACAATGGAGCATTTCCTCATTACCACGTGACATCACAAGGTGGAACAGAGAATTATGACCTTTGGGATTCCACAAACAAACTAAATAAAACACAAATACAAGTATGTTTTTGCTGAGGTAACAAAATTCCAACATAACTAAAAGCTCACAATAGTACATTTTGTGTAATATGGGACCTTTAAAAACACAGTGGAGCACTTCCTGTATTACTGCATGACATCACAAGGTGGAACAGGGCGTTTTCAGTTTGAAATAAGAACACCGCTTAACTATGCAAGGTCTGCGTGCTAAACTGTATCTTTGTGACGAGGCAATAACATTATAATGGCTCAGAAAACGACGTAAAATGAACTTTTTTTAAACATTTGTGATATTTTAAGATGCGTTTTCAGGTTCAGAAACGTCATAATTTAATTTCACGGAGCACCGGACTGGAGATAACTGTAAGGCAGATTTGCGAGGGTTTTAAAAATATCTGTGCTCGTGATTGACGGGGTTATTTCTGAGGTAGACGGAGTAGCGTGTGATGAGTTAGCGTATTCTGGGAGAAGAAGCACACTGTACCCTATGGGCCACATGGGGCTCCCTGCAGATATGATTATGTGTTTTTGAATGACATGTGTTGAAGTTTTGTGCAAGAGTTGAATCGCGGCCAGAGCATGTGTCCAGCTGTCTTTCCTTGGACCTCGGTAAACAGGGGTCCATCTCTTTCCTTTAGCTCTTGTGCATTGGACTTATCTTCTGCTCATAAACAAGATAAGCCCGGTTCTTTCGCCTCTGCCATGACTGTGGGGTTAGCGGGTTCTTCCTCTCTCCTCTCCCAGGCCCCTCTTCGCAGATAGTTTTCACCCATTGTGCGGCGCAAGCATTTTTGTGGTATTAAAGGTGCATTGTGTAACTTTTCTGCTGGTCTGGAATGTTTCACTATGACGGTATTAAAACGTTAGGGGTTTGCGAGTCAGATCTGAGGAGAGGCGAGCCCTGTTCACAGTCAGAATGTGAGTTTTTATGAGTATTTTTGAGGTTTTGCAGTGTGGGATTAAACTTTTCTATGTTAACAGAGACCAAATGTGTAGTTACAGATCAGATCTGAGGAGAGGCAAGCCCCGTTCAGCCCGTTCACAGTCAGAATATGCATTTTTATGAGTATTTTTAATGTTTCGCAGTGTGGCATTAAACCTTTCTATGTCAATGTGTAGTTACAGGTCAGATCTGAGGAGAGGCAAGCCTGTTCACAGTCAGAATGTGCATTTTTATGAGTATTTTTGAGGTTTTGCAGTGTGACATTATACTTTTCTATGTTAACAGACACCAAATGAGTAGTTACAGGTCAGATCCGAGGAGATGCAAGCTCCGTTCACAGTCAGAATGTGTGTTTTCATGAGTATTTTAGAAGTTTCGCAGTGTGGTGTTAAACTTTTCTATGTTAACGTAGACCCAAATGAGTAGTTACAGGTCAGATCTGTGGAAAGGCGAGCCCTGTTCACAGTCAGAATGTGCGTTTTTATGAGTATTTTTGAGGTTTTGCAGTGTGACATTATACTTTTCTATGTTAACAGACACCAAATGAGTAGTTACAGGTCAGATCTGTGGAAAGGCGAGCCCTGTTCACAGTCAGAATGTGCGTTTTTATGAGTATTTTTGAGGTTTTGCAGTGTGACATTATACTTTTCTATGTTAACAGACACCAAATGAGTAGTTACAGGTCAGATCTGTGGAAAGGCGAGCCCTGTTCACAGTCAGAATGTGCGTTTTTATGAGTATTTTTGAGGTTTTGCAGTGTGACATTATACTTTTCTATGTTAACAGACACCAAATGAGTAGTTACAGGTCAGATCTGTGGAAAGGCGAGCCCTGTTCACAGTCAGAATGTGCGTTTTTATGAGTATTTTTGAGGTTTTGCAGTGTGACATTATACTTTTCTATGTTAACAGACACCAAATGAGTAGTTACAGGTCAGATCTGTGGAAAGGCAAGCCCGTTCACAGTCAGAATGCACGTTTTTATAAGTATTTTTTAATGTTTCGCAGTGTGGTGTTAAATCTTTCTATGTTAATGTGTAGTTATAGGTCAGATCTGAGGAGAGGCAAGCCCGTTAACAGTCAGAATGTGTGTTTTTCTAAATATTTTTGAGGTTTCGCAGTGTGGTGTTAAACCTTTCTATGTTAACAGACACCAAATAAGTAGTTACAGGTCAGATCTGAGGAGAGGCAAGCCCGTTCACAGTCAGAATGTACATTTTTATAAGTATTTTTTATGTTTCGCAGTGTGGTGTTAAACCTTTTTATGTTAACAGAGATTAAATGTGTAGTTACAGGTCAGATCTGAGGAGAGGCAAGCCCCGTTCACAGTCAGAATTCCTCTTTTTCTATGTATTTTTGAGCTATAAAACCACCATTTAAATGTGCATTGCGTAACTTTTCTCATGAATTATCCAACACCTGCTCATCATCATGGAAATGTTATTTTATCTCAAGTGAAACAACATTTAGGCGATTACAGGCCAGATCTGTGGAGAGGCGACCCCATTCACAGAGAGAATGATTATACTTTTGAGCAATAGAAACACTTTTAATGAATAAAAGCTGGATAGATGTGTTTAATGTCACACTACGGAACATTCCAGTCGAAGCATTAGCGTCGCCATGGAGACAAGCAGGTGACGGACCCTCCCCCCACTAGAAAGATTGTGACAAATGTAATGCACTTTGGAACATTTCAGGCAAAGCAATGACATATTCATGCAAAAAATGATGGAATCCTAACCGAAAAGTTACACAATGCACCTTTAATCTCCCCAAAAAAACGCTTTTATTTCTATTTGCAGAGACGCGACGTGGAGAATGTCACCGTAGCTGGACTAATTACAATTAGTTCTACATTTTGACAACAAATAGGTCTTTGAGAGAGGCGCAAAGTCACAGGCAGCGTCCCTGTTACGACACCCACGTGAAGCTGCAGCAGATCAGAGCAAATATTTGAGAGTAAATGGCTCGAGAAGGACATTTGGCGAGCGGAAACCATTGTCTTGTTACCGGTCTCCATGGAAGCCGGCAGCAGTGGTCGTGTCAGTTTCATTCTCAGGCCTGGAGGATGGGACCCGTTCATCTGCCTAAGCTCCACTATTTAAAACGGAATCAAAGCGCCCGTATTTGCTATTTTCTGATCTATTCTCTAAAGCCATTTCCTCATTTCGTTCACACATGTTTCACACTCATATTTAGGTTGCGTTTTTAAGCTCCATCCACCTTCGCTGGGCTAATTTGGACGATTTCAGCCCTGGAATCTCTACTAAACTAAAGATAAAACGTAGCTATTGACTTGAAAACGACCACGACATGACATCACAAGGTGGGACGCGGCATTTTTAGCTTTGGAAATGTAGAAAGATTAATAATATAGGGCTTTTTTAGTGTGTGAACAAAAGAAAACACAACTCTGGGTATGTTTTTGATGAAGAAACAGCATTATAAGATGACTTAAAGCTCAAAAGAGTCGATTTTGTGTCATATAGGAGTTTTAAATGAGCTTCGTTAAACCTTTTTATGTTAACAGAGATTAAATGTGTAGTTACAGGTCAGATCTGAGGAGAGGCAAGCCCCGTTCACAGTCAGAATTCCTCTTTTTCTATGTATTTTTGAGCTATAAAACCACCATTTAAATGTGCATTGCGTAACTTTTCTCATGAATTATCCAACACCTGCTCATCATCATGGAAATGTTATTTTATCTCAAGTGAAACAACATTTAGGCGATTACAGGCCAGATCTGTGGAGAGGCGACCCCATTCACAGAGAGAATGATTATACTTTTGAGCAATAGAAACACTTTTAATGAATAAAAGCTGGATAGATGTGTTTAATGTCACACTACGGAACATTCCAGTCGAAGCATTAGCGTCGCCATGGAGACAAGCAGGTGACGGACCCTCCCCCCACTAGAAAGATTGTGACAAATGTAATGCACTTTGGAACATTTCAGGCAAAGCAATGACATATTCATGCAAAAAATGATGGAATCCTAACCGAAAAGTTACACAATGCACCTTTAATCTCCCCAAAAAAACGCTTTTATTTCTATTTGCAGAGACGCGACGTGGAGAATGTCACCGTAGCTGGACTAATTACAATTAGTTCTACATTTTGACAACAAATAGGTCTTTGAGAGAGGCGCAAAGTCACAGGCAGCGTCCCTGTTACGACACCCACGTGAAGCTGCAGCAGATCAGAGCAAATATTTGAGAGTAAATGGCTCGAGAAGGACATTTGGCGAGCGGAAACCATTGTCTTGTTACCGGTCTCCATGGAAGCCGGCAGCAGTGGTCGTGTCAGTTTCATTCTCAGGCCTGGAGGATGGGACCCGTTCATCTGCCTAAGCTCCACTATTTAAAACGGAATCAAAGCGCCCGTATTTGCTATTTTCTGATCTATTCTCTAAAGCCGTTTCCTCATTTCGTTCACACATGTTTCACACTCATATTTAGGTTGCGTTTTTAAGCTCCATCCACCTTCGCTGGGCTAATTTGGACGATTTCAGCCCTGGAATCTCTACTAAACTAAAGATAAAACGTAGCTATTGACTTGAAAACGACCACGACATGACATCACAAGGTGGGACGCGGCATTTTTAGCTTTGGAAATGTAGAAAGATTAATAATATAGGGCTTTTTTAGTGTGTGAACAAAAGAAAACACAACTCTGGGTATGTTTTTGATGAAGAAACAGCATTATAAGATGACTTAAAGCTCAAAAGAGTCGATTTTGTGTCATATAGGAGTTTTAAATGAGCTTCTAAATAACACAAAATATAAAGATGAAGCTTTGGCAGCGCCCTGTACAGCCATAAGCAAACAATTAGGATTTCTTCTAGTAATGTGTGTGCGTGTCAATGCAAAGAATATAATGTACCTTTCTTCTGTAATGATACATTTTGAGTGTGAGAAATTGCTGTTTAAGGTCCTATATTGCGCAAAGCCATGTTAAAATGTTGTTACCTCATCAAAAACATACCCGGAGTCGCGTTTTGTTTCGTTCACACATGTTTGAGTAATTCTGTGTTATTAGTATGTCTGCAACTCTAAAGCTCAAAAGGCTCTGTTGCACCTTGTGATGTCAGGAAGGTGGAGTTTTCATATAAACAGTTCGATTTTAGTAGCATTTTTGTGTTAAAATATGTGAATGAAACAAAACACAACTCCGGGTATGTTTGCGATGAGGAAACAACATTATAACAGATCAGAAAATAGCGTAAAATGGCGTAATAAGACGTTTTGGACCAACACTGGCTAGTAAATGATCTTATTACGCCAATTTATAGACTAAAGTAGGATATCGACTGAACCAATATCCACCAAAACCTTCAATATCCGATACTAGTATTGTATCAGTGGGCCCCTATTGATTACGCAGGCATTCTATAGCCTGATTAACAAAACATAACTTTAAATATTTTCCATTTGTCAATCCAAAAAGGTCCAAAACCAACAAACACGGATATATGAAAATTGGGTTTGTGAAGCTGCGAAGTTGATGCTCCACAAAACGCCAAAAACGACCAAAAACCTCGTCCTTCTCCTTCTCAATCTCTTTAAAACAAATACCTGTTCTGGCTCTGGTACGACGGCAACTTTCAAATCGCCGAGTGCAAAGTGCGTCCACGTTGAGGCGACTTCCATAAGCACAATCGCTTCTTCAGACGTCGTTGTGTCGTCCAACGCTCATGTCGGACACTTTTCGGGCGTTTAAAGTTCCCACTGGAGTTCACATACGAGTCGTGTTTAATTGGAAATGTGAACGACTTTGCAAAAAAATCTAATTTCACTAAAATATCAAAATTTGTGTACGTGAAGCTGTGAAGTTGATGACCCACAAAACGCCAAAAACGACCAAAAACGACCAAAAACGACCAAAAACGACCAAAAACGACCAAAAACGACCAAAAACCTCGTCCTTTTCCTTCTCAATCTCCTTAAAACAAATACGCTGTACCTGTTCTGACTCTGGTACGACGGCAACTTTCAAATCTTTAAAATCAAACTTTCAAAATGGGAAACAAGCACCATCGCTTCTTCGGACGTCGTCATGTCGTCCAGCGCTCACGCCGGACACTTTTTTTGGCGTTTAATGTTCCCACTGGAGTTCACATACGAGCTGCGTTTAACTGAAACTGAACGACTTTGCAAAAAAATCCAAGAACTGCAGTCTGAACTTTTCGTCGACTCGACCTGACATTTTCTTCGGCCGAAACGAAATATTCAAATTTTTAAAGCTCCTAAGACGTCGTCGTGTCGTCCAGCGCTCACGTCACTTTTCGGGCGTTTAAAGTTCGCACTGGAGATCACATTCAGCTTTCACTAAAAAATCCAAATTGAGTTTTAAGAACTCCGGTCTGAACTTTTCGTCGACTCAACCTGACATTTTCTTCGGCCGAAACAAAATATTCAAATTTTTAAAGCTCCCAGATTACGCCACATTAATATAAAAGGG
>JACN01124953.1:0-14249 GCA_000787155.1 Scartelaos histophorus | reverse complement strand
GTTGGGCTGTGCAATTAAATCAATTAAATATCCTTTAAATGTGCACTGTGCATCTGTTCTGGTGGTGGGTCCATTACCTTCTTGTCTTGGATGTTATTGCTTAGACTGGAATGTTTCACTGTATGACATTAAACATATCCACCACTTCCACTGCACTTATGCATTATGAATGTTTCTGTTCTTTGCTCTATTCTATCAAAAAAGAATAATTCCTTCTGTGAATAGTGGCGATTCTCCACAGATTTGAACTGTAGTAGATACAACTGCAATAGATAGGCCTATACTGTGGAATATTTTAGAAAACGCAATGACATTTCCATGGAGACGAGCAGGTGGCGGACCCTCCACTGGAAATATTACACAGAGCACTTTTAACCAAATCACGATCAAATCATTTGAAATTGTCATCTTGAAACTTTATACTGAAAGCTCAAGAACATATCCTCTGCTCAGTAAAGACATGTGGTTTGGAGCTAAGTTCAAACATTTGAAAAATACATATGTTTGTGTTAAATGGCATAGATTGAGCCCTTGATCATAGTAACTATAACCCCATGTGTCTCATTGAAGTCCGTTGTAAAAGAGCAACTTTTATTTGACAGCGATGAGATTGAAAAGAGTTGTTCAAAAGATTTAGTCACGAACGTCTCATATTTGAAGATGACTGAATTAGTTTTAGAGCCATTATTGCAGCTCACGTTTGGCTAAATTATTTCTAAAAGCTCTCACATCTGCATCTGCAACACACAAATGTATATAACTCCCAATGCTATGCGAGGGATGGTGTCATTTGGAAAGTGTCTGCCTGTTATTACCCAAAAGTAGATCAAAACATTTAATAAAAGAAGGACACAGGAAGCAAAGTTAAGAGTTCAACTTTTTCTTTAAATTTTGCTTTTAGTTAATTCCTGATTCTTCTTTGAGAAAAAAAAATAGGAATAACTTCTATGGAGAAAAAACTACACCTTCCAGGCCTTCTCCAGCTCTTCCTTGAGGTGTTTCTGGTATTTGACGTCCAAACATCTCTTATTATCTGCAAGCACCAAGCGATTTTGTATATTTTGTTTCCCATATGGCACAAAACAACACAACATACATCTAACTTATGATATTCTGAACAGCCTGAACAGTCGACTGCATTACCATTTGTATTTTTTTACCATACTGATCCGCCTGTTTGCACCAACACGGACGCTTTCTTAAAACACTGGTTTAATTGTGATGGGGAGAACAGTTGGGCACCTGGTCTTTGCCCATGCCAACAGCCTGCTCTGACTGCACACAGCCACACACAGTCACACACAGCCTCATGCCATTGACTCAGTGTTGTGTAACAAACAGGCTCGCTCCCCTCTGCTTTCTGCTACCGATTGTTTGATTCTTGCTTCTCGCACCCTGCACCACAGTGGTCAAATTTAATGAGCACAAACGCTGGTCTTCCCTTCAGAGCTTTAAGGGAAGTTTTTAAGCCAGTGTGCAATGGAGGTTTTTAACAAGCATTCGGTAGCCAGTTGTTTGGTAACAGTGGTGGGTCATTCTGCCTTGGGGGGGTTCATATTTGGGTGTTTTGTTTGAAAAAAAAACGAAAAAAAAACTTGCTGTAATTAGAAAGGCACAATGTACATTTGGAACAGCATGAACACAGCCCTGAAGGTACTTTATGTGGGATATAGGGGACCGAATCAGTGAAAAAATTGTAGAAAACTGTTAGTAAAGGGGAGAGGTAGTGATTTAGCGACTTATTTGCTAGTTTCTGATTGGGCTATATGTTACAAACACAATCAATACCCATGTTCCTTACCATGCACAAATAATAGGTCTTTTAAAACAGTTAAGAATCACCGAATAAAGCTGGATTATTAACTGTTTGTTTATATTTTTTCCTGGTATTTTCTCTGTATAATAAATGTACATTAAAAAAGGATTTAGATATAAAGAATGAAGTAAGGTGTTTCTTCAAAAGAGAGAGAGGGAGTTGAAAGAGTTGTATTTCTTTTTCTTCCTGAAAAATGGCTATCAAAACGTGTGAATTACCATAAGAAAGGCCTCGGTGGTGGTATTTATTACATAGAAAAACCTTTTTATGGATACGTGTATTGTCAAAAGGCTGATTCATTTCTGCATATCTGGAATTGAAATTTTTTTTACTGAAAAACTGAATACCTTATACCTGCACATTTTGAAACATAATATAACTTATGGCAGCTAATATAACACCATTTGTTCTGAATAGATTATAGATATACTACATGTTTTCAATAAAGCAAATGGCCCAAGGGCAACATCTGACTAATATAAAGATTTTCTTTCTATTAAAATAACGTATGTTATATTAGTACCAGTATAAACGCCATTCCGTTAAAGTAATATAGACACCTTCCTAAAATAATCACATAAGTCATTTTTTCAGGTTTTTCAGGAAACACAAAAAACTCCCCCCAAAATTGAAATTATGGCATAAATTATGGCAAAGAAAACTTAGGCAAAAAGGCGATTATTTTAGGAAGGTGATGATATTTGTGATTGAAAATTCTAAGCATTCAGTTATGTTCATGAAGGTTCAAATAGAGCATAGCAAAAATTGAATTCTAGTATAATTTGAAGAGGTGTTATTTTTGGCTCTTTTTTATGAATTTTGCAGTCCCAATTATTTTGTGTTTGATACTTAATCCTTAACTGTGGCATGTGCAGTCATGTCTTAGCACATTTCTGAAGGTTTGCCATATTAATATCTGAATATCATGATCAGGGTAATATAAAAAAAAAGGAAACCAACTCCTATTACACCACACCTTCCTTGAGGCAACACCAACAGTCATTGTTCCACTATACAAAAGTGCACTTAATGGCAGGTTTGAGCCAACATCATGCTCACATTGTGCTGTGTCCAATAAGGCCATTCTCACAGTGCACTAAAAGGTTAACACTCTCACCAGCGGCGACCCTAGTAGACAAAAGCTTGAAAAAGGAAACACAATGTTGCAACCCATCCCCAACCAGGCGCGTATATCTAAATGTTTGCATCGTCCTACGCTCTGGATGTCCCTGAAGGCGTCACTCAAGGCTGCCAGTACCTCTGCTCCCCCCTGTCATCACCACTCCATCTCCAACCCGGAACCTGACCGGCACTCAGACACTAATCAATGCACAGCACCCATGGGCGTTGCTCGTGACTGACCCGTGCGACACCGGGACACACACGCGCACACACATCCACACCTCCTCCGACAAGACCCCCATTACGCATCATAACACAGATGATTCGCCCCACGGGTGACACTTGCTGTCCACTCCAATCATACTATTTTCCAAGCTGCCCTGGCATCTTGGCTGTTTGTCTGCATCCTATATACTTACATGCATTTGGTTTATCTGGATGCACTGTAAAATATAGTATATGCCAGGGCTGAATACGAGCTACAAAAGGGCTTCAAGAAAACTGTCTGAAAAAAGCGTCTGAACACTCTCAGTTTGTGTAATACTTTGTTAAAATGTATTACGATTTAAAAATGCCTTTATTATTGCTCATTAGACCGTTGAACTCATTAACAACACACCAATCTACATTATCAATCTGGAAAGGCTCTCGCTGGTAGCCAACACAAACATGGAACGTCATGAGGACTATTTGAATCAGATTTGACAAACCCAAAAATCAAACTTTGCTACAGTTGAGAGAAAAACAAACATCTTCCCTGTCTACAAATCCAGAAAACTCTTACCTTTTGCACATTTTTCAACACACAAAATAGTCTTTATTGGCACTAAAATAGGAGGATCAACACCAAGTTTGCTTTGCTTTTTTGGGCCCAAACCTCAACATTGCTTTGTCTGTTCAGAATCTGCTCTCCAAGATGGATTCTTATAAGTTTGTGAGCTCAGGACCTTTCACCTTCCATGGTTTGGTACAATTCTGGGCCTGGTTCTGCCCTGCTCCATGTTTTAATCCTGGTTTAGTCTTACTTTGAGTACAATCGCTTAGCTCTATTGTTGATGTAGTGTGTGTGCAAGTGTAAAGTGTGCAAAGTGCTTATTTTGTCACGTTTTCAGTTGTATAGTTCCAAAGTCAGAAATGTTTCATACGCTTTTGACAAATACAATGAAACCAAGAAAAACAAAAACCCAGATCCACTTTTTGAAGATTTTGCTCTGTATTTTTATAAATCCTTTGGTTACTATTTACTATAAACAAATCATTTGAGTTATTCCCCTCAAATACAGGGGAAAGTACTGATTTGTTTATTCTTTTTGTGCAGTTTCTCCATTTCCTCCATTTGTTTGCACTAAATGAACTTGTTTGCTTTTACAGTGGAGACAATATTATGACTTCCCTCAGTGACTTCTCTCAGTTGTGTCATTTGTCACCACTCGTGCGGTGATAAGTGAAAAGAATGTCTGCTCAAATGAAAGCGTGTCATCGGTTTTAGAAATATGGAGGTTTTTTTCTGGGGAAGGGTCAGACTGGGCTATGCTATTGCACTGCTGGCCTTAACTACATCCCCGTTCATAAATAGCACCGCGCCGGGGGCTATTTGAGTGATTTGGATGATAGACTGAAGTTCAAACCCAAATAAAGTCCCCTCAAAACAGCTGCAATTTTCCTAAACACATTCTGCAGCTTCGGAATGCCAGCTGGACCCATTTACTCTTTTCCCCAAGACAAACTGAAGTTGCGTTTCAGGCTCAAAATCACATGCGATGTTTAGAAAATATTGGGTGCAGCATATTTTACATTTTTTTTCAAGCTTGAGCTATAATGTATACACTTTACATGAGACATATGCTTCTTTGCTTTTGAGTTTCATTGGTTTTCCGTGTTTTACAGCATTATATAAAGTATTGGGAATGCTTTCTTTTACAGTTCTTTCACTTCAAAACACATATTATGCAAATCTGCTGTTTTGTCCATTTTCCCTGTTTTATTGTTAACCAGCCATCAAAAACATACCTGCAGTTTGCTTCACTCACAGATTGTTTCCACTAATCCAATGTGGTTTTCTCTGATCACTATAAGATGCTCTGTTTGTATTTTGCCCAGATTGTTGCGTCACAGGTAAAAATCCAGTGCAGTTTTTAAGTGGGTCATCCAAACCTAACTTCTTTAGCTTATTTCCCATTGTTCATTCTCATTACTGACAGAAGAGGGAACTCTAATGCTCAAATACATCATTGGAACCAGAGCTGTAGTTTTAAAAGTGAGTTTTCCAAAATAACGATTCAAATTTCATCAATAGTATTTTAAGTTGAAGACTTAAGAAGAATGCATCATATGTGTTCGTTAATTTTTGAATTGCATTTTTGAATTTTGAATTTGTCACCCATTGCTGGCAACAGAAGGGAGTGAAGCATGTTGAAAAAATTATTTGCAGCAAAGCACTTCTCACCATGATGCTAAAAGTAGGAGGAGGCTATAAATGACTTTAGTTTGGGAAAAACATGCGGCAATGAGTTCAAATCAACCTCTTTTGTATATGTTAAAATAGTTGCCAGTGAAAAAGTGGGGTCCTGACCCCCTCGAACACCCCCCAACACACACACCCCTCCTTGCTAGTGTTAATAGATACCCAAGCTTCCAGTTCCCTAAGATCTTCCCCAGTAGAATGAATGTTTAAATGCATGCATTAACTTTGGCTACATATTTGTGAACATGACTGTTACGTTGGTTATGAGGGTTTAAACAGCAAAGTGAAATATGTATAGCCGGCAGCACTGTTTCCAAATTTCAGTCTCAGCACAATGACTTACCTGTAGTTGTAGAATTAAGTGAAAATGCACATATCTGCGGTTTTCACATATATGCCAGTACCAAGGAGAAGCACACTCTAAATAGAAAAAAAGTTGTAAAATGTAGTTTGTATAGACGTGGTTAATTTAAACTCATTACCGCGATTTTTTAGGATTATAGCCCCCCCCTACTAAAAGGTAAAAAGCTTTGTGGTGAAAGTAATTGTGATGGGGAAAAATGAACTTTCTATATCTATATCATGTTACATTTTCTATGTACAAATACAAGATCCCCGGACCAACTAAACACTTCTCAACATACAACGAACATACGCCAGAAAAGGTTTCACAATAGCAATATACGTATATTTTTAACATTTACTTTATTTTACCCAACAAAATGATACATTTACAAATAACTAAAAAATGTTGAATAGTGCCAAAATAAAGAACATTTCATTTAACCAAGGGAAACTCTGTCACCCTTATTAAACCATTGTGTTCTCATTACCAGTACAGTTTGTGGTGCTTGTTTGATTATCAAGCATTTATTTGATTAGTCACAGTTGCTGGTATCAGTGCATTTCATTGTTTGGCCAGGAAAATTCCCATGGAAAATTGTTGATAGTAAATCAAATGATTACAACTTTAGCTCTAAACTTTTTGTTGCCTCAAATTGCAAGAATCGAAATCAACTGATTGTACAAAATCACGCAGCTCGTCTCTCTAAATATACATTGTTAGAATATGGTTCTACTCAACTTTTTTGCACATTCCAGCTGTTTCTATCGCCACCATAGAGCTGATTTACTCCAACCCAAATTTAGTCTCCACAAACATACTCAAATTTCCTAACAAGTTATTATTTTTTCATTTTTTTTCTGCAGCCTTGCACGCTGAGATCTCTTGAAAATCCGACTCTGGCCTCGGTCCAATGGATTCCACATGACCTCTACAATGGAGCAACATAAAACTCCCCTCGGTGAAGAACAAACTGCCTGTTCGCCTGTAAACCGCCCATTAAAAAGATGTGCAGACCAGACCGCACTCCTCCATGCCTGTCAGATGGCTGTTGTTTGGGCATGAAAGGGTCCAGGGAGGGTAAGGGGGCTTAAGCGAGCTACTAGTTTGGGTGTCATATGAGAGGGGTATTATAGCAAAAAGACTGAAGACCTGACTTAAAAGCCCATGGGAAACACGCCTTATACTTAGGATAAAATTGCGTGATTTAGGCCAGGGTTATATAGCTACATGCTAAGACGATGAAGACGATGTGCAGATGACTGCTGCTGGAGACTGTGTGCTTATGCTTACATTTTTGTATAGGATGCAGATTTTTCTTTAGGCTTACTGTATGTAATTAGTCTGGCCTTGGGTAGGTTGAGTTGGGTGTGCAAACGGGTAAATGAATACTCAGTGTTCCTGTGTAGGTAAAGGCAAGGGTCCCCACCCATTGGGTCAGGGTCCAAAACTGGTTTGTGGGCTATCCCTCTATAAGGAGATTAAAATATGTTTTATGCAGTATTACTCTAAAAATATAGAGCAATTAAACCTGCACTGTAAAAAATGCTTTTTTTAACAGAACTTACAATTAAATTACAATAAATTAATTGAACTTTGTAACCTGCCAAAAGTTCAGTCAATGCATAATAGCCATTCAGTTCAGCTATGTTGCAACTTTTTTCAGTGGATGAATGATAATGAGTTGAGAGAACTTATCGTTATCGTTATCGCAAGTGGCAAACATGATTATATAAGACCATTTTTTCAGACTATGTTTCAGGGTTTTATGTACCACTACTACCAGACCTGCCTCGCTCCATTGATTCCATGTTTTTACTAGTCCTTATGAGAAAAAAAAAAAATTGGAAACCAAGAAGAACTCTCTTAACTGGTCAAGAACTCTCTTAGCTGGAGGTACGTATTGTGCACATAGTGGGTTGATGGGGGAACCGGAGAACATGGACGAAACCCAGTCAGACATGGGTAGAACATGCAAACTCCACACAGAAAAGGCATACCAGGGGTCTTCTTTCTGTGGAGCAGGAGTACTAACCACTCAGCCACGGTGACATTTGGTTAAATAGCGCTATTGTGATACCGCGAGCACAAGAGCTCCCTCTCCTGGTACACTGGAGAGTGAAGCAGTTTTTATCTAACTATAAATAGAAGCTGCTTATGTCAAAGTTGGTTCTACTACCATTAGCTGTTAAAGGGCTCATAGTACCCTATTTTCTGATCTATGTTACTGTATAATGTTGTTTCTTCAACATAAACTCCATACACCTTCACTAGAAACATTTGGATCATTTCAGTCTTTGAATTGCAAATCTGTACTGAAAACTTCTAACTTATGTGTAGTGGACATGACATCACAAGGTGGAACAGAACATTTTGAGCTTTGGAGATTTAGACAGACTAACAATAAAGAATTATTCATACATGTGAATAAAACAAAACACAAATCCAGGTATGCACAAATGGCATTAATGAAACATCTTGGAAACCGACATGGAGCAATCTGTGAATCAGTGGACCAGTTAAGACTTCTAATTAAAATCTCCAACTTGAACTACTATAATTTTCAGACATTATTTCATAGTTAGAATGCAAAGAAAAAGTAAAGCACTACCATACAACTTATATAACCAGAACATGTATTTATATGATAACCCAGGCCTATCTAAATATTAACACAAACTCTACCCCACCCCTTACATCTTCTGACACTTTCAACACAGATCTCGGAACCATCTTTTTTTTCTTTTTGCAGTAAGGCCATGCTGTAAAGTACAAGCAGGGGACTTATGGACAGATGCAAGATACACACCAGATGGAAACAGTCGACCCTCATGTATGCACACACTTCGTCCTGCTCCGTGCTATTTCAGGAGACGGCAGGGGGAAGAAGAAAAAAAAAAAAAGGAAAGAAAAAAAGAGAAACGTGTGACTTGGCAACTACTAGTGTGCATATGTGCGCTAGTATAAGCAGTGGTTCTCAGTGCATATGGGGAAAGTATAAGGTCTGGCACTCTCTCAATGCGGTGACCCACTTTTCCCTTTTCGCATCTGGACATGATCACCTCCCTATGTGTAGCCAGCCATAATGGGCAAGTGATCTAGAGACTGACAAGTCTATCGGCTGCTCCTATCTGCGGACTAACTTTGGCCGCATTCGCAACCATAATCAAGAATAGGAGAAAGCGAAAGGGAGAGATCATGGCATGCGAATATCAAGAAGAACTAAGCTACGGAGTTGTGTGCAAAGCAGCTTCAAGTTCTTTCTTTTTCTTTTTTTTTTTTTCTGGTGAAAGGTTTATGTTTCAATCGGACTGAACTGAGAGCTCTTTGAGTGCATCCAGAGAGAACTGCGCCATTGTTTAGTTGAGAGCCGGGGATTTGGGTTACACGCTGACATTTAGGCATTCAAGTCATTTCAGTTTTTTTTTTCTTTTTTTTTTTTTCAAATTGTTCTTTTTTTCCGCCGTGCCTTGCTTTTGTCATGGCTTTCAGGGAGCATTGAAACACTTATAATTTTCTTATAGCAACTGGTGAGAAGTGATAAAGTGGTAGGGATGGATAATCTGAAAACATTCTTGACTTTAAGAAACAGCTGAACGTGAATGGTATTTGGTTCCATCTATTGGCCTGCCTATTTTGGAGCTATAGTTGCCAAATAAACTTATGTGTATGTGAAGTTCCCTCACAAAAATATGCCTGCCAGTGTATCTGTAATATAGGACCTTTAATCTAAAACATTCTTACGGTGATGAAATATCAACATCCCCAAACATTTTATTGACACCCATAAATCATATTTGACCTGATAATACAGTACAATTTTTAAGCAAACTCTAACACAAGAAGAAAAATCGATATATAATTACTATTACCTCAATGTCACAAAACTCTTAATTTTACATCTATGTGTGCATATTGTTCAAAAGCTGAGCCTTCACCTTGGAACACTGCTGTAGTATAGAAGAACATACTAAAATTAATAGAACATAGAAGGATGTGATATGGCCCATAGTATTTCCATTTGTAAGATATAGTGCATACTCAATACAAGACTGTTCAAAGCTGCATTTGAAGGAGGACATTTGGGTTAACCCTGTGTTTTCAGAAGCACAGTGCTGGCTCACCTTCTATTGAATTAGATGTCTAAGGTAAGTTACGCTCACGGGGCTAAGTTCCAGATAGGGGTTATAAACAGGCCACTGACCAATCAGCAGTGACAAATGAGCTGCCACTGCGGAGGAGGGAAAATGCTAAAGTTGCTGCTCCAGGGCTATGGCTGATTGTAACAGAAAGTCCTGAGAAAATTAACTTGGACTTGCAGTGTTGTAAAGAGATAACCTATAGCTGTGCTGACATGACTCTTACCTCAAAACAGTTCAAATTGTCCCTGTTACTATATTCCAGATAGACTAATAAATCTCTTTTGCAGTGTTCAGAAAGTTCCAAAGTATTATCAGTTCTGGATTGGACTTTTGCTGCTAATTTTCATTCCATTCCATTAGACTACTGAATATGGCAATAATAATAATTGTTATTTATGAAGCCAAATGACAGAAAATAATGCATACAGTGTTTGCAAATTTAAAATTCGGCTTTATGCTTTTACCAAATTTGTCAAAACACCAAAAGCCAGGCAACTAGTTTTACTTGTCACTGCTCTTTCCACCATTGTGATAGATGCAAACTTTCTGGACAATAATGGAGTTTACCCAAACAAAATACTTCAATAGAAATACTGTCCACAACCCAACAATAACACGTGATGTTTAGTCAAAACACACATCCAGCATGATGCATGGTGCATGGTGATGCTCTGAAACACTAGCTGCTCCTGGCTTATGGTTAACAGCTAAGAGAGTAGTAGGTCAGCTGGTCAGCTGAGGACAGTCTCTAACCAGATTTAACCTTTGGAGGCTAGCTCATTAGACAGGCTTTTCAAAAATAGACTGTACACTAAGGCCAAGCATCAATGCTGCAGGGATTCAGTTTTGACAGTTCAAATCTGCAATTCAAGCAAGGTTGTTGCCAATATTGGATTTTATGTTTTGATTTATTTTTAGAAGAAAAAAATATGAATAATACACAGTTTTATTCTTACTCTGTTT
The DNA here is from genome assembly GCA_000787155.1 of Scartelaos histophorus. Classification (NCBI taxonomy): domain Eukaryota; kingdom Metazoa; phylum Chordata; class Actinopteri; order Gobiiformes; family Gobiidae; genus Scartelaos; species Scartelaos histophorus. The sequence continues at coordinate 3,399 of JACN01124953.1, read as the reverse complement.
TAACTTGAATTGGACACTTCAAACCATCTTTAAAACTCATCTGAACTGTTCTAGTACATGTTGGCTGCTGCTTTAGTAGCTATTGAATTATATTTGTAAAATGCATGATTTTTGTTGAGTTTCAAAGTAGCCAAGCGATCGGGTAAGATATCTCCTAGTCTGGTTTGGTTGGAAGATTAAATGCTTCATGGAATGGTATGCAGGAAGAGTTTTTTTTTTTTTTTTAATTTATTATCTCCGCCAAGGAGATTTTGCGATTGAGTCAGTTTATTTACTTATTTATTTATTTATTTGTCTGTGGACAGGATTTCTCAAAAAGTACTGGACGGATCTTCATGAAATTTTTACCAGAGGTAGATCTTGGCGCAAGGACCACTCCGTTAAATTTTGGTGATCCGGATCCAGACCTCGAATCTGGATTTGGATCTGGATCTACAATCTTAGTGAGATTTCTCGAAAACTACTGGCCGGATCTTCATGAAATTGTCACCAGAGGTAGATCTTGGTGCAGGGACAACTCTATAACATTTTGGTGATGATCCGGATCCAGATCTGGATTCTGTGTCCACATCATCCCTTGGCATAGATCAGAAATCTTGGATTGCTCTTGTTTTTAATGTAATGGAGATCTAGATGACTTGGGTGTTTAATTTAAGGTGTACACAATTGTCCTGGTTAATTCCTGGTTTGAGTCCAGATGTTTAGTCCTGATGTAGACTCTAGTTTAGTACTGGTCTAGTTCAGGTTTTAGCGTCGGGTTAGCACCAGTTTAGTTTTTGATGTGGCATTTCAATCCATGGTTATTTTTCCTCTTGATTTATCGCATTGCACAGAAGTCCTTGCTATCATCTGTAAAACTAGTGATTTATTTGAAATCAAACTAAGCAGTCCAAAAGTCTGTGATTTAAAGTGGCTTCATGGGATTTCTAAGCAATCACGTAGAGACCCAGCGTCCAAAATGACTGTTGTTAGAAATTGTGTTCAAGATATAACAAAGGATTTAGTTTTCCTCCAGTGATCTGCCCAATCTTAGCCAATCAGACGCCGCAGAAGCCAGAACACAGAGGTTAGCCTGTCAGCGGGAGCTCTGGACAGGGCTAGCAGCTCTTCTATAAATCTGGCTGGCTTTAGAGACCCAACTAAACTAACCCTTTAAATGCCTGGGCCCACTTCAATTTTCAAATCTCTTTGTGAGGCGCTGACCTTATTAGGAAGAACTGACCCGACTGGATTCTTACTGTATTCCTTCTAATATACTAGCCTCTTTTTTTTTCCTTCAGAGTCCCCAGGGTTGCTAGATGTTCACCTTAGGATAAACACATGGTTACTGTGAGTGAGGTATGTTGCTTTAGAGACTGACTTGCACTGGCACATGGGGGTCCCGGGGGTATAGCACTAACGCCAACCTGATCTATCTGCTTCACTATTGGTATTGATCTGTGTTTAGTGTCGATGGCTGCACTGAGGGGACTGATGATCAGGCTCGCTCGCGGTCGGGCACACACTCCCGAGGTATCAAAGAAATAGCCAGGATTACTAGAAGCATAGCACGACATATATGGAAGATTTTGTTCTTTTCTGCGCCGCGTGAATCATTTTCTCTATGCAAAGATATAAAAACGTACCTGTAGGCAAACACGTTCACGCTAGCTGTCAGGTAAGACGTATGAGAGGTTGATTCAAAAGCATGATTGCACAGCTTTGTCTTGGCCAGCTGACCATTAAAAATCGCTTAAACATTTCTCAGTCCTATAAACCTTTATTAGGTATAGAGTTTTGGTCCTTGAATTGACAAGAGTATTAATGTCCACCCATTTTGCCAATATTAAGTAAATTTGTTTTTAAGGAAGAATGAATATGTTATTACCCCCATGCCAAATATATTGATGTGCCATTGATGTCAGTTGTATGTGGTCCGTGTCCATTGGTGACAGAGGCTGGATATTGAATGCATTGGTTTTGATGCTGATGTATGTCTATACGTTGGAACAATGGTAGATTTGGTGGTCGGGGCGTTGGTTATAGGAACATACTTTCTGAAGATGGTTGGAGAAGACAGGTCGTGCTGTCTGGAATCTTTGAAAAATGAATCCGCTATGGCACCATGAATCAGTAGTGGCATTGAACAGGGAACCGCACAAGAATGATGTAAAGCTAACCTTTGACACAAACAAATAAATAAATAAATAAACACAATATAAACTGTCCCGTAATGCCGGTTTTCATTTGGGTAACTGCTAAGCAAAATAGGATCAATACATCAAGTTTCAACATTGACAAATTTTAATGGTCTACACTACAATTACAATTTCTCATGATTGTGTAGTCATGTTTAAAGTACGAACGATTTTCTAATTTTGACCTAATTTGGTGGGATTATAGCTATTGTAGATATAAATGGTACTTTTAAACAACTCAAGAGGCAATTTGCGAGGAAAAAAAACATCACACTAGGGAGAATTAGGCACAATTTGCACAAGAAACACATTTCTTTCTAATACTTTAATGACACATTTCTTATGTTTATATTTGTCCAATAATAATTTCTAGAGGAGTTTTGCTAGATACCAGTTATGCATTCCCTAGTGTGATGTCACGATTTCCAACCAGGAAGTAAACATTTTAAACCTAAAAAAAAGTGAGAGTATTGGGAATGTTTTTGCAAAAATCTTAAGCATGTTTGTGTAGTCATGTTTAAAGTACGAACGATTTTCTAATTTTGACTTAATTTGGTGGGATTATAGCTATTGTAGATATAAATAGTACTTTTGCACAACTCAAGGGGCAATTTGTGAGAAAAAAAATCCATCACACTAGGGGGAATTAGGCACAATTTGTGCAAGAAACACATTTCTTTCTAATACTTTAATGACACATTTCTTATGTTTATATTTGTCCAATAATAATTTCTAGAGGAGTTTTGCTAGATACCAGTTATGCATTCCCTAGTGTGATGTCACGATTTCCAACCAGGAAGTAAACATTTTAAACCTAAAAAAAGTAAGAGTATTGGGAATGTTTTTTGCAAAAATCTTAAGCATGTTTGTGTAGTTCATGTTTAAAGTACGAAAGATTTTCTAATTTTGACCTAATTTGGTGGGATTATAACTATTGTAGATATAAATAGTACTTTTACACAACTCAAGAGGCAATTTCCGAGAAAAAAAATCCATCACACTAGGGAGAATTAGGCCCAATTTGCACAAGAAACACATTTCTTTCGGATACTTTAATGACACATTTCTTATGATTGTATTTGTCCAATAATCATTTCTAGAGGAGTTTTGCTAAATAACAGTTATGCATTCCCTAGTGTGATGTCACGATTTCCAACCAGGAAGTAAACATTTTGAACCTAAAAATAGTGAGAGAATTGGGAATGTTTTTGCAAAAATCTTA
>JACN01054972.1:0-10276 GCA_000787155.1 Scartelaos histophorus | reverse complement strand
AAATGTTAAACCAGATCATTTCTATCAATGACCAGACCCGTAATCTTACTGTATTACAACTAAAATCTGCATTTGAACAATATTTATTTTAACTGCCCCCATTTGTATCTGTATTAAGTATTATTGTCCATCTGAAACACAGCAAAACTAATCGACCAACTTCTGTATAATGTGTTGTTTAAATAATAAATGTGTGTTTTAAAAAGCTACTACTGCCCCGTGGGGACAAATAAAGATATTTAACTCACTTGCTTGATCTATTTCTAGTATCAAAACTGGATACTCATTTGAATAAGTAAGAAACTTAGATCGATATGAGCAAATCTGATCTTTCTGAATAGTTTATGTAAGCAAAATGAGACTTGAGAGAAGGAATTTAAGGCCTTAATTTTTGTCTTGATTTTGTTTTTCTGTTGTGTTAAAAGACAGTTTTTAATTGCGGTTTCAAAATTGGGTATTGTGTATTTCACCTTTTCCTTAGTATTTGAAGTCAAGATTGAACTTTTTGCATGGTAACGCTAAATCTAAACTCAAGCTGAAGCAAAATTACGATTTACATGGAAGAAAATGAAAGAAAAAAAAATCAAATTGTCACTTTCAGTTAACATAAAACTATAATGTGTTGTTTAATGAATAAAAGCCGGATTTACACATTTGTAATAGTGACGAAATAAGGGAAACGTTTAAGCCAATTTAAGCCAAAAAACAATCTCAAATTGTCTAGAAATAATAAAACAGGCTTGATTTGAGAGTGTGAAACTTTGTGGTGTAAAATTTGCTATCCAATATTGACAGGTGATGAATAAATAATCAACTATCCGCTTGTTTACAGACTCATTTTGCGTTATAAGACACTAAACAGACTGATTTCTCTCACTACACAAGAATGTACAAATCGATACGTGACCGCGCTGACCCCATTTAATAACAGCTGCTGGAGTTTTTCAAAAATTTATGCAGTTTCCAGTGAAAAAACACCACATCTCGACACAAAGTGAAACGTCTCTGCAAACGTATCTGTAACAGGGAACTGAATACGTGCGCGTCGATATATTATAATACTGTAGGGAAGTCTATATTTGGAGATTTTGGTTAGAAAAGTGCAAGTTGTGATGAATATGCAGCACTTCCCACGGCTGTAGCTGGTGTTTGAGTTGGAAAAAAATCCACCAAAAGGCCAAGTCCTGCAGCTGTCATTGAAAATCAGGTCCGCACTGTCGAGTATAGATTTCATTTCGAGTGAAAGTAAGAAATTCTAGCATATTTTTAATCAAAGTGGAAAGTGATATTGTGCTGGAGATAATGATTGTTTTTTTTGTTTTTTTTACACAAAGCAAATTCACACATATTTACATACACAAACACACACTCACACACACGGTAAATAGTCTAAAAATACCTCCAATTTAAATATTCAGTGGTAATAATTGGCGCAAATAAATAAAAGCTTGATATGGGTCAGTGACATAACGTTTGTCCATTTGCAATTTCTACAGTTAAAAATGTTCAGATTTCATAATAATTCCCCACATATGTGTAGAACCTCTGATCTCCATGGAAACAAATCATTTTTTTCATAAATCATGAGTTATTCTGCATGTTTTTTGTGCTTAAAGTGTTAAAATGTCATGTGGTGCGACCGTCCGTCCTTAACTGCTGATTTTTCAAGTAATTTAAAATGACTCTAAATAATCAAATCAAATTTATTTTCTTTCTTTTTTGTTATATTTTCTGAAGAGTTTTTAGTCACACATGAAATTTCAGCTTTCTTGAATAGATATTTCCCCATAATATTTTAATACATTTTGTCACATTTTTCAAATTTCATGTTTTCAAATCTCAAAATGTTCATTTTCATATGACTCAAAATGTAATTTAAAATAAAGCAATTTATTCTCGGTCGCACCACATGATATTTTTTAAGGTCGTAGCCAATTCATGTACATCAAAAAGACAAAAAAATGCTTAATATAAATGTCAAACATAGATTTATGCACCTGACACTGTAAATATTTGAAAAAGTTCAACAGAAACAAAATTTTAAATTTGCCAGATGAAAATCCTTATACGTCACTGACCCATAGTCACATTTCACACTGAATCAATACAAAATTTCATATATTTATGACTGAAACCATATGAAAAATTAGACAAAAAGGCAGGACTGTTGCCATAGCAATTAGAAACAAAATGAATGCATATTTTGAATGGTGAAAATCTCAAAATTTGATGTATTTACGCTTTTCAATGGTGCTCAAATTTTCAGAAAGACAGGTTTTTAATGCCCTTTGTTTAAATGGAACAATAACTGCATTTGTAAAAGAATCCAAATAAAATGATTATTTTTCCAAACTGAACTCTCAATACTGAATGGAAAACCCCACCCAGCTGCACCCGTCGCCTTCACCTGCCCCTGTAATAAGACTGTCCCTCCTCCTCCTGTTCTGTCTTTATAAACTCCTCTGTGTTTTCTCTGGAGCGTCTTTGGCCCTGATCCAGACTTCAGCCCAACAAGAGTCAAACACACAAACACAATGAATAAACCATTAGCATCCGTCGCCTTTGTGTTGGCTCCACCGCCGCTCGTGCAGTGAGGTGCAGTTTGCAGTGGCGTTTTTACTGCTGTGGTGCACCAGTGTGAACGAGCAGCAGCTCCACCGCTCGCTCCACCAAACCACAAGTGAAATCTGAGGCCTCTTAAAATCCGCTAATGTGGGTATTTGTAAAAATCTGTGTGGTTAATGAATTATTATATTGCCTGTGGGTTCAGAATGGGAAAACTCCATATATTTCAACACAAATAATGTCCAAATAAATTCTCTTGTGGTTCAATAAAGTCTAATATACCTATACTACTATTATTTTGCTATGTGCATGGAAACAGCTTTTTTTTTTTGTAAAATGTGGATTTCACTTTCCTTATATGCAACATTTCGAGGACTTTTTCACCATTTAAAAGACATAATATTTTGCTTTGAATTGTTAATCAATGGATGGTTAAGCAACAAACCAAATTTTTACATAATTCAACAACACATGGATGGTAAAATGGATTGGATTTGTGCAAAAAAATTAAATTTACAATATATTTTAAAAGGCAGATTGAACAATGATCAGCTCCCATAGGACTGGCAGAAAGTGGGCGGGGCTAAGTGTTATATGAAACACGTTTTTCACTCATGGTTCAAAACAGGTATTGTTATGTTTCAGGAGTCATCACAACCTGGGACTTCTAAAATGAATCATGTTCAAATGCAGATATCACTTATAATACAGTTTTTATGTTTAGTAATGTTTGTCTAAAAGAAATGATATTAAATTAAATGTCTCTTGTTCCCATTTGTGAGTTTGACACCATCAGAGTCCAGTTTAAGTCACATGACACAATATTTTATGACATTTTCTCTTCTCCTTTTTTAACAAATGACAGAAATGCCCAGTCATCATTTACATTTGGTTGTTAAAGGTGTAGATATAAACCTGGTCTAAGCCAGAATGAACCCCGATCTAAACCAGGTCTAAGCCAGGTCTAAACATGAACTAAACCAAGCTAAACCAGGTATAAACCGGGACTAAACCAGGTCTAAACCGAGACTAAACCAGGTCTAAATGTGAACTAAAGGAGCACTAAACCAGATCTAAATCAGGTATAAACCGGGACTAGACAAGGTCTAAATGTGAACTAAACCAGGACTAAATCAGGTCTACACTAGATATAAAAGGTCTAAACACATGAACTAAATCAGATGTAAATCAGGTCTAAACTAGGTCTAAACCAGGTCTAAACCGAGACTAAACCAGGTCTAAATGTGAACTAAACCAGGACTAAACCAGATCTAAATCAGGTATAAACCGGGACTAAACCAGGTCTAAACCAGGTTTAAACAAGAACTAAACTAGATCTAAATCAGGTTTGAACCGAGACTAAACCATGTCTAAATGTGAACTAAACCAGGACTAAATCAGGTCTAAACTAGATCTAAACCAGGTCTAAACATGAACTAAATCAGATCTAAATCAGGTCTAAACCAGGTTTAAACCAGGCCTAATTAAGACTAAACATGTTTAGTGTTTTACTGCTTTTTATAAAATACAATTCATATTATGCAGAGTTGAGTTCAGCATTTTGAGGATAATACGAGTTACACACTGCACCTTTAAATTTTGATTAATTGTGATTTGTTTTTTTTAATGCAGGTTTTTTTGTTTGCCATGTACAATAATAATAAACTGTATCATATGATTCTTGTGGATTCTCACCTGTCTCTGCTTCGTCGTGATGGAAAAGCTGCGTTGCACCCGTCCACTGTGCACAGGTGCATCTCCTTTAGGTGCACGCTCTGATAATGCATTTTAACACTGTACGGGTTTTTAAAAGTCTTGCTGCAGATCTCACAGTGGTGCGGCATCTCCGAATCCTCATCCAGATTCGAATCTCCAAAATCTTCAAGTTCTTCCTTTTCCTGGTCTAAATTTGACGGAGAGCTCCCATTGGTCAGTTCTCCGTTGCTCCACCTGTGCTCTGAAATCTTGTGCGCGGTAATTTCGTCTTTTTCATCGTCTGCGTTCGTCACGTTTTTTTCAGATTTGACAAAAGGCGACGCCGTACGAGTGATGACACCGCTTTCAAGTTGCCGGCCATCTTGTTTGTCAAAATTATCCTCTAGATTTTGCTTGTCAGTATTTTCATATTCGTTTTTCCTCGCAAATGCATGACTGTCAAACTCGTCCTTGCCGTGTAGCATCTCGTCTTCAGAGCTGCTACCTTTGTCCATGAGTTCATTGTTTAGTTCCATCGTCTCCTTCTCGATTTTGATCGGCATGCTCGATTTGCGCGATTTCTTCTTTGGTATCGGGTCTAAAATACATGGCTCCTGCATCGTCGTCGGTTTTACGGTCACCGACGACGACAAAAGCGGCAAAGACGGCAAAGTCCCTGGCGTGTTCGCGAGCTCGGCCGGCGTAACTAAACTACGGTAAAACGGTAAAACTGGCTGCACCGTTTTCAAATTCGGAAACAGGATCCCGCTTTGCCCGATGCTCGAAAACGACGTGTTGAGTTTGGACCCGTTCTCGACTTGGCTGACCATGTAACTTGGCATGGACTTGTGATTGTCTGAAATCGGACTTCCGTAATCGTTGCGTTTTTCTTGCGAGTTTTCATCGGCGGACAAGCTGCCGCGCAAATCTTTATCCCGGTTGTTCCTGTTCATGGGCATGTGCAAGCGGGGGTTGGGGTTAGCGCTGTGACGGTTGCGGCTACGTAGCGAGCTAAAGACCATGTTGCAGCCCTCAATGGTGCACTTGTGTTTGATTTTGAGATGAACGGCGTTATAGTGGATTTTCAAAGTCCCCTTGTCGTAGAATGTCTTTTCGCAGGCGTTGCAAAACACACGCCCTTTCTTCATCGAGCTAACTCCCCCCGCTCCTATCCCCCCATTGCTTGTCAAAACACCTCCACCGCTTGGCCCATTTCTATCGAGGGAGCGTATCTTTCCCTCAGGCGACATCTGCGCTACTTCTGAGCTCATTGAAGGCGTGCAGGGAGTCGAGGGCCCGTCCGAGTAGTTATCGCTGGTCGAGAAATCCTCCGGTTCGATTTTCGTGGTGGCGTTTCCTTGGAGGCCGTCTAAGTGTTTGTCAGAGTCCAAATCGGAACCGAACGGAGCCGAGCTAGCCCCCAGGAGACTGCTATCGTTTGTATGCGAAAGAGTTAGTTGGTTAGCAAGACTGTCCCGGCTCGCTTCGTCTCGCCTTTGGTTTTCCATGGAGGCGCGCTGCTGGTGTTGTTGGAGCATACTGTTTTGCGAGCCTAAAAACGGCGTGGGAACCGAACCGAGGAGCTGGAAAGGAAGCATAAACGCCATGCTGTTGATAAAGTTCTCGAAATGGTGCATGCTGTTGCCGCTGAGCTTCTCGACGTTGGTGGTGGTGAGGTTGGCGTTGGTCCTCGGCGTGTTGCGTTCGATGAAAGTGCGGATGTCTGAGTTGGTGCGCGTGCTCGGGACTAAAACGGCCTGGCCCTCCTTGTCCTGAAGCGCCATGAGCTCAACGATGGATTTAGTTTCCCCAAAGCGAAGGAACTGTTGTAGAGTCGCGATTTCCTCTTCGAACGTCATGATCGCCCAACGGTCCAGAACCTTCCCAGCAACATCCTGAAACAAGAGAAGAAGACAGTGTATTAATTGTATCAGTGGGTTGCTTATATTGTTTTACTGATAGGAAAATCGACACAGAAGAATCCTAATTGTACTTAGTACCTTTAGTGTTAAAATAATGACAGTGGAATGAAAGCACTTATACACATTAACTATAAACTGTTTTCTTGGCGTGGTGCTTGCGTCTCCGCAGATCTGACCTCTAACCTTGTTGTCTCAAGGAAATAGATAAATTTAATGCCATTCTGTGGCAATAACATTTCCATGATGACGAGGTGATGGAGACTTCACAAGAGAAGCTACATAGTGCACCTTTAAAACTATTTACATGTAAAAATACTTATTACTTATATGTTTGATGATTTTATTTCTTGTTTATTTGCATTATAATATATTGCCAAAAATGCAGTGCAGTTACAATTGACCTACCACTGTCATGTGACTCTGATCTCTGGTTCTAAGGACTTTTTTTTTTTTATTTTCCTCATCATGTTTATAGTTAAAACTAGTTAAATTCATACATTTAGGTTCAAGTGAACTGTGTAGAATTTCACAACCACCTCTATAAAAATATCTTGTTCATTAAAATAACATTTAACTCCCCTTAAATAACTTTGTTTGGAGAAACCGTGAGCGGCGCCAGGGGACAGAGCAAGGTTAGCGGGAGCAGGAGGGAGCGTTCATATCATTAGTATTGTGCCTGTATCCTGGGCTCATACATATTCAGACGGGGCTTTAGACGACATAACCCATGAAGAAGAGTGGCAGCGCAGCTAAATAAAGGAATTACAGTTAGCGCTAATTGTAGCGGGCAGCCTAGTGTTTCATCTCCCAGGTCGTTCTTCTTCATTTGAATCACTGGAGTTAGCCAGTTAGCGTGTTAGCCGCCGTCGTGTTAAAGCTAGCGCTGACATACGCCCTGGTGCGCCCACTTAGCATTGGACTAGCACCACATCACACGGTACGTACAGGCACAAAGCACGTACAAGCTAATACTAACACGAGCTGCGTTTTCTATCAGATAAATATGGGATTTTAAATATTATAATGTATAAAATTACAGACTTGACTTTGATATTGTTTCTTTGGTGAATTCATGCGTGAAAATTGGACATAGCATCATTACGAAGTTGCACTATTTAGCTTTTCTGCCATCACCTGCTTGAAATTTTAAATTTTAAGTAAATTTTAAGTAAATTTTAAGTAATTCTTTGCCTGAAATGTTCCACAAGCTTTAAATTTAACATTAATTGAATTCAAATTTTCTAATTGTATACAAACATGTGTGTCAACATTACCTGCTGCATTCTAATTAAAAATTTTAGTCAAATTTTTGTCTTTCTCAAATGCACATGTACTTTAAATGCAGTAACAGTTTCATGAATGCATTAGAATATAACCATTATAAGCTACTGATTTAGCTAAATTATGGACAATAATGTGTATAACAAAAGGTTCCATCGCTATTTTCCAATCTATTCCAGCTCAAATATTAAACTAAACAAACAAGAGTCTCAATACTGATTCCCTCATGTAAAAATATGATACATTTACTCAACATAGTTCAGTGGGAGACATAATTTTCCAACACGATGACAACAACATATAGGATTCTGCTTCAGTAATCACATTCATATATACAGTATCACACATAGACGGCCTCATATAGAGTTTGTGATCCTCTCCTGCTCTCGCTGCTCTAATCACATGTGAGCTGGGCCTCTTTGAAAAGCGTAACCACGTTTAATATTTGATCACACGGCATCCACCCAGCGCCTGTCGAGGATTCTGACTCCGGCTGGCCATTAGACGAGCTAACATGAATTAAACGCACCCCGGCAGAATACGTGATGGCGAGCGAATGCAGAGGAGGGGGGATAGTGGACACTTACATCCGCACAGGCCGGGATACGACTCGAGGACGGACGCGTTTGGCTTCGTCGTTAAAGGAAATCTCGGGCGAAAACACGGTATTTACAAATGTGTCGGAGATGTCCCTGGTTCGCGCTGGGAATGGAACGGAAAAGCGAAGTGGCTCCAAACTCCCTTTTTCCTCAAAAATTCCTTCAGTGCCTCCCCCTGACTCAAGCATCTCTCAGCAGCAGCAGTGTCCTGTCCTGAACTGCAAAATCAAGCTGCAAATATTCCACTTTTTTATCTTGTATCACTGTAACTTATGAGTCCAATTGTGTTTAATTTAATTTCAGCTTGATTCACATTGATATTTTGTTCAAAGTTCTACACGTATCAATCAGATTAGGACCAATTGAGTCTCTGGATCAAACCGGCGAACGTGAAAACGTATTAAAAAAAAAATATTCTTGCTTTTTGACCCTGCACAGCATTAGTCTCCAACCTGTAGCTCTCCACCCACTCACACGTAGCTCGCCAATGGATTTCTGAATTATCTGGCAACCGAATAACTCAAATTTGATTCATTACCACTGTAAATGTGTTATTTTGGACCTTTGCACTAAGAAATACGTCATAGTTTTACATTTACAAACGCTTTTACTCTTATATTGACTAAAATGAGCGGTTTTCCGGCATTTTCTTTTCGTAAAGGCAGCTCATTGGACGCAAAACTTTGGAAATCCCTGCTATACAGAAATATTTCCCTGTTAAAAGATCAACTATGCAAAATCCAGCTTGCATTTGACATTTATTTTAATTCCGTGTGTTTTTATTGTTCAGAAAACTCTTGAAAAAACTGTTCTTAATATGACCAGTCGCCTCTACACAGATCTGACCAGTCTGGGGGACGTCTCCATGGAGATAAATACAGTAAGTTTAATACTATCCTGCAAAACATAGCGATAATAACAAGATCAAGCAGAAAAGTTACACAATGCACTTTTAATATTGGCTTATCTAATGGACTAAAATCATGAAACTCTCTTCCAAAAACCTCTACGTCATTAAAAATCTAGATGACACCACATTTGTTCATTTTACACATGCAGTTTTTTAAAATTCTCGCCATGTCTGTGTGTGAACTGTAGTTTTTACGCTCTAAATAAATGAAAAATAAGACGTCTCACCTGCAGCACGTAGCCTCGTATGTAGTCCTGCAGCGTCCAGTCGAGGGCGTTGAGGATCTGGATGACCTCTTCCTGCTTGAGGACGGAGAAGAGTCGGTCCAGGAGGATTTTGAGGCGGATGGGGATGGCCTGGGTCCCGTAGAGCATCAGGCTGCAGATATCAAACACCACGTTGGAGTGGACGATCTCCACTTGGCTGCTTTGGTACATGTGGTGCACCTTCAGCTTGCTCAGGGCTACAGCAAAAACACATGCAAAGAGAAGAGGCGGTTACACTAAAGCGCCGAGGCAGACGTGTCCCTCAGGCTGCGACAGGAGACGGGAGGCAGAACCGAGCAACAGGGACTCCATGAAAAGATGTACAGTTTTAAAAATGCATGAGGTGACCAGAGGCTAGAGCTGAGCATTCAAAATATGTACAAAACACAACTACAAACTTTATCTTTGAGCAAATACTGCACAAAACTGTCTTTCTTTCTCTTGGTTTGCGCTTAAACTTCTTTCTTAAATGTGCAAATGTGAATATATTCTTTAGTCTTTAGTTCTCTTAGTCTGAGCTTGGTTAGATCCCAGTTTACTCTATGGCGCGTTCACTGGTTTTTTCCTAATTTGAGTCAAAATGTGTTCCTACTCTCACAGAATAAATAATTTTCACAGGTTTTTATCTTTTTGTCAATCTGTTCTAAAGTTAATTTAACATTTTTGGAAATTTTAATGAAGTAACACTGGACCAAAGTTCCCGTTTAACCCCAAAATCAAGAGTTATATTAACATTTTGAGAGTAAACGGGTAACATTTTGTCGGGTTATCTCGATTTAACTAAACAACACACAGAGGTGATTTAATTTGACGTTTTATTTTAGTTAATTTAAGGAGAAATACTGTACAAAACTGTCTTTCTTTCTCTTGGTTTGTGCTTAAACTTCTTTCTTAAATGTGCAAATGTGAATATATTCTTTAGTCTTTAGTTCTCTTAGTCTGAGCTTGGTTAGATCCCAGTTTATTCTATGGTGCGTTCACTGGTTTTTGCCCTAGTTTTTTCCTAATTCAAGTCAAAATGTGTTCCTACTCTCACAG
>KN508106.1:3496-15544 GCA_000787155.1 Scartelaos histophorus | reverse complement strand
AGGTGCCTTTTTGTAAAATTTGACATCAAAGCTGGATGTTAAAATCCAGTTACAGTAGGCCTTAAGCCAGTCCCAAGCATGGATAATGTGTACACACGCGCACATGCACGCATACATACACACACACACACACACACACACACACACACACACACACACACACACATACATGCACACGCATATTTATATATAGATAAATATGTGTGTGTGTGTGGGGGTTTTTTTTAATCAAAAAAGGCATTTTAGGTTGCTGGCTTGTGTATGTCTTACAATGGCAAGGAAGAGGCAGAGAGAAGAGTAGGTGTTTTGTTTTTGGTATTATAGCTTTGCATAATCTTTCCTATAATTTAAATTTAACAGCAATTCTAGATATTTATTAAAAGTGTATTATGTAACTTTTTTCTGGTGGAAGGTCAGCCATCTGCTTGTCTCATGGAGATGTTATTCATGGAGATGTCACTTCGTCTGGAATGTTCAGTAGTATGGCATTAAAATTATCCACTCAGTAATTATTCGATCACAATGGTTTTACAAATAATAATACCTTGAAAAACATGTAGTATTATGCAAGTTTGCCTCTGCCCAGGTCGAACCTTTCTGTAACTTGGCTTAATGGTGTTATCAGGTTGTTCCAGGCAAAGCAATAACATCTCCAAAGAGAAAAGCAGAAAGGTTACATGTAAACCTTTAACTATATATAACAATCAATATAACATTTTACCTATCCCAAGCCTGAAAAAAACAGGAAAAGCACTATTTTAGTCTCAGGATTGCATAAGATTTCATCACATTACCGCTGCTTATGTAAACCGTGAAGTATATTTTTCACAATCATATCCCCATCAGTCTGTCCCTCCATAAATAAACAAGGACAGATCTGCTGAAAGTTAGAAGTGCAACCGAAAAACTAGTTCAAAGTTAAATCAAAACGTGGCGGAGTGGTGAGTCATGGGTGAGTTTACGCTAACAATGGCCTGTGCACCACTGTTTGATCTGTTCAGCAGATGAAATAAAGCCCACAGAGACTGGATTAAAACAGTCAGTGTCCATGGATTCGAGGACATTCAGATGTGTTCTTTGTTATATTGTGATCATTGTGTGTCCGATATATTGCACTCTGTCCGGTAATGTTAAAGGGTGCACTATGGAACTTGTTGGGGCTCTGTCACCTTCTTGTTTCTGTGGATATGTCATTGCTCTGCCTGGAATGTTCCACAGTATGACATTAAACGGCTCTACCTGTATTCAATTACAGAAATTTTATAGCTCTGACTGTGAGCAGGTTTGATACCATATTGTGAAACATTCCAGACAAAGCAAGAATCTCCATGGAGAAAAAACACTGACTGACCTTCCACCAGAAAAGTTACATAATGCATCTTTAAAACAAGGTTGGAAAAAGAAAAAAACATGGATTTGTGGCCCCAAATGCACCATAGAGGCTAACTACTTGGCTCATCAACAAGGAGCTTAATGAAAGACAGCACAGTTACATCAATCTTTGGACAAAAACCTCGATAGCCTTTCTATCAAAGCCATCATCTCATTGTGTGGTTTGAATAAAACTTATTTTCCTTAATCATATGTATTTATTGGTTCTTGTATTCCTTCTAATTGAAAGTTGGAAGAACTCAAAATGCATTCGCCTTTGATTTATGGCAAACATGTCTTGACTGTTAATGATCCAAATTACAGCTAAATAATAAACTACAGATGTGTGCATAACTTCATTTGTTTTAAATTAGGGTAAGGCGCTTACACAGCAGTCCGCTCTGTTAATTTAATATGACTTTCACACATTTGGAAATCTACAGGGACTTATGGATCATCTATCAAAACGTGGAAGAAAGCCTTGACATGTATAAATCATCTCAAGTTGCAAGCGTGTCCCTTTGGCGTGATCTTTTGGCCTCCGTATGTTTGTGTTGACAGAACTCACTCACCAAACTCAAGTCTGTTTTGTTTTAGACGCCTTGATGAACTGGGCGTCGTGGCGGACAGATGAGGGGGCGACTGGTGTGCAAAAGAGAGAGCGTCTGCACAGAGAAGCACGTAGCACGGTGGACACCAGTTCACTGTCGGTCAATATTACAAAAGTACTGGTAAGGAAATTTGAACAAATAAAAGGAAATGGAAAGGTTTAACTAAGCTACCAAATATGTCATAACTAGTTTTGTCAGTCCAAGAGTTGTTTCTCCTCATAAGGAAAGTAACTGAATCTGGCCCCTGAGGTAGGGCTGTCATCGACTAAAGAGAAGACTTGCTAATTGATTAGTTGACCAAAACTGGGCATGTCAAAAGCTCTCAAACAAATATCTGTCTATGATCTGACCACGTAAGTGCACTCAACTGCATGTGAGGTCATGCAAAAACAACTATTTATAAAGAAGTACTAGGAAAATGTGTATTCATATGGAAAAAGGCAGACAAATGATTTACTCCCAAATTTGAAGCTAATCCACTTCTCTGTTCTGCTGTTCTGCGTAGAATTTCTATAAATAGTATAATAATATAAATAAAGCTAATTTTGGTTGACTAAGACACAATCGACCGATGGACTGCAGCCCTCCCCAGATGAAATCCACACTCATTTTTGAGGTGTTATGCTATGAGATGCTACAGATTATACTGAGATATGAATCATAATAAGTGCATGTACTGTGTCTGTAAAAGATCAGAAAAAACTATTGTGGCCAAAACACATCAGTATTCATTCTGTGAAGTGGTCTGCCATGGTCCTTGTTCATATATATGGGCTTTCTTTCTTAAAGGGGCACAATGTAACTTTTCTGCAGGAGCGATCTGCTGGTGTCCTTGGATATGTTGCTTTACCTGGAATGTTCCACAGTATGGCATTCACCATATCTATTTCCATGGAGACAAGCAAGTGATATCACCATGCCAAGTCACATAATGTATATTTTCCTTTTAACAAAAGTACTTGTAATGCCTCCATAGTGACGAGGCATCAGAAAAGTTACATAGTACACCTTTAAAAAATAGTTAGAGATAGTACAATAAGACTCACAATTTTCATGTGTGTATTTTTGTCTCTCTTACTGGAATCAGCCAAAAGAACTCAACCCAAATAAAGCATGTTGTATGTTTCTTTCCTCTTTTTATTGAAAATTGAAAACAGACTTTAGCTTTGTCCTGCCAACTTACAGTTTGTTTTAGCATGGCTGTGTAGTGTGCACGGTGCTGGTGTGTGTGACGCCAATGACTCAGTCGGACAAAAAGATCACCAGAGGAGCTCGTGCTGTGCTGCCTTTTCCATTCAAAATGTCTGATCACACTTTGTAGGAGCCTCAGTTTCACAGCCAACCAGAATCTCCTCAATAAATCACCAGATGTGTCATCAGCGGCTGTGGTAAAAATATTTACTTAAGACATCACAAGGTACTTTGGTGACTGTCCCATCGATATTTTGACATGATTTTTTTTTAACTTTGGAGCAGTTATGTTGTTTATTTGGAAAAGGGGAAAATGTGTGCAAAAACCCTCTTAAAAGGCTGTGCATGGACTGGTTTTACAAATATGTTTTGAAAAAAACAAAAAAACCACCAACAAAAAACCCCAAATAGTGTCTTTAAAGATGCACTATCTTTTTGTGAAGGGTTCCCTCTGTGCTTGTCTCCGTGGAGATGTTATTGCTATGCCTGCCCTGGAATGTTCCACATTATGGTAGTAACAGGAGACAAGCAGTTGATTTCACCAGCCCTAAGTTACAGGTCATATCCATGGAGAGGCAAGCCGGGCCATAGTCAGTAAGACTTGTTTTACAAGGTAGCAATAAGAAACACTTGAAATTGAATCAGTGCAGTACAGATACGCTTTATGCCGTACTGTGGAACATTTACATCTCCAATTACATCTCCATGGGGACAAGGTAGAGGCAGACACTCACCAGAAAAGTGACATGGTGCACTTTATAGTATATATGCGGTATATAATTGCTATTAGGAGACATGTATTACTGAATCAGGTACGCTGTGATTCCCAGTCATCGGTGAGGGAAAAGTATTTGGTTATTAAGTCCTCGTCACCTCAAAGTCTCACGCCCCCTTTAGAAAAACAGGCTCTGGAGATAGGAGGAAAAAGTGGGTCAGACTGTGTGTATATGGAGCAGGCAGAGAGGCAGAGAGCGCTGCATTTAACTGTCCCATTTTCCATAGCCCACAACCACTGCTCTCTATCACCTTCAACTGTGGCTACATTAATAACACCATCAACATGAAGAGCCTGTGTCAAAGACATACAACCTGTTGTCCATGATACAGCATGTGGGTGAGGTACAAACAGCTCCCTCAAGTGGCCAAACAGAAACAAAGAAACTACAAATTAACTTTTAAAAGCCATTTTTAAATATGATTGCTCTTCAAGAGAACCACAATATAACAATCAAATGTGTTGTGTTTTAATATGCTGCAACAATTCTTATCTACTGAATAACCACTTAAATACTATCCCTTTATTTAAATACAATCAATTTATAATTATAGTGAAACTGTGTCAGAATCCAAACTTATATAAATAAACTAATTTCATTGTTATATTTCTCTTAGGAGGACAACCAGAATTACTACAGATGGGAGAGTTATGGACCCAAAGACAGACGAACAGAGGAACTGTGGGTAAATTTGAGCGCAAGTCAAATCAGAATCCATGGCATCTTATCCAACACACACCGACAAGCTGCGGTAAGACCAATACAGACATATACAAATCTATAACCTATGCAGAAATTAATTATTCTTAATTATTTTCAAGCGAGTAGCACTTTCCTTTGATTTCCCCTTTTATGGACACCACTTGAGACAAATTATTATAGCAACAGGAGGTAAGTCTATTGATACTTTGCAGTGACATCACACTGGGGGTGTTTTACATGTACTTCTGTAATGTAATGTTCATCAATGGTGCCACAATGCACAAAAAAACCACTGTCAAATATATTTCTAAAATTATATGAAAACTCAAGGAAAAATACAAAAAGGATTTTCAGGAGCCTGTGATCAATATCACCTAAACAGGACCATGAGCACAACGATGTTCATATTGTCTCCTTATGTACGTTAACTTCTGGCTTCTTTTTTAAGACAATACAGTAATGTGTATTTACCTTGTTGACATGTTTCGGCTACTAGCTGCAATCCATCCTCAGAACTGTCACTGGTGTTGGTGGTGACGTGTCGTATAAGAAAACCTCAAATCTGCCATATCAGACCACTGTAAAAGAAATAACCACATTATGGATTGGGACGGGGCTCGGGTCATTGGATCAGAGAATAACAAGTACAAATGCTGGATCGGAGAGGCCAATGAAATCAGAAAACGAGGCGTGGACAGCATTAATCGTGATGACGGAACGTTCCTCCTTTCACACACCTGGGACACCCTCCTCCAGAGACCACCGGGCAATGGGAGGCGTGGTCAGTCTGAGCCACCTGCCAGGTCCATCAGGCTGACCACGCCTACAGGAAGTAACAACAGCTGATATCCGACACATCACCACCAACAACGGGGGCTGTTCTGAGGACGGGAGCTGAAACATGTCAACAAGGTAAACACACATTACTGAAGTTAAGGACCATCAGCATTTGTCAAGATTAAGATCTAACTGGAGCTTTAGACAGAGCAATGCTTACAGTTAGCTTCACACCCCCAGAGAATGTTGATGACATCAGCTCCAAAATATAAACTCTTTCAAAGTTATTCCTTGTTTCAGAAGTCAGAATCTGTAATTATATTCCTTTAAAACGCAGGCTTTATCTTCATGGGAGAGGTCATTCACCAGATGCTGACCGCTACACAATATGTCGCTCCACTAATGGCCAACTTTGACCCCAGTTTTTCATCAAACTCCACTGTGAGGTACTCAGACAATGGTAAGGATGGTCAAAGGCATTTTGAAGTTATGTGTATGCTTGTGAAACAGGTGTGAACAATTGTAGAAAAAATGTAATAATGCATTGACACTACCAATTTTATTTATTTATTTTTTTATATTATTTATTTATTTTTGCCTGATATCATTCAAGATAACATAAAATCCTAAAAAATGACTGACTTTATATTTACTTATGAAAAAATTTACTTATTTTATTGACAGACTTTTTGGCTAAAATTAAAATTTCAATTCTTGTTAAAATTTTATCACTGTTCTATTTTCTTGTTTTTTCTTGTTGTTTATAAGTGAGTTACCTGGATCAATAAATTCCAATTCTAAGACAACATGAAGTCAAATTTTATTGCTAATTTTATTACCAAAATAATTGCAACCATTCAAATGGAGTTAGTATAAATCCCTCACCATATCTCCAGAGTCGACCTGCTAAAACCACTAATTCTTTCTCTTTGTGTCTGTTTTGAGTCTCTCCAGGTTGAAATAACAAAAGTGGTTGAACTTGCAGCTCTAATACGTGTATTATGATTCTGTTGTGTCCAGGAAATCTCTTTGTGGTAGAGTGGAATAAAGTGCGACTAAAAGATAGAGAAAAAGAAGGAGCGTTTACATTTCAAACCGTTCTTCACAAAAACGGGAAAATTGTTTTTAACTACAGAGAGGTGAGGAATATGTTTTAACTTCAGTGGTTTCTAGTTGCGCAATTAAAAAACTAAACAAAATTCATTTTACAGATCCCTATGTTAGTGGAGGAAATGAATTCCACTGACCATCCAGTGAAAGTGGGGCTTTCAGATGCTTTCCTGGCCTTGGTGCCCTCCTCACTCAATTCAGGTACAAATTTCAATGCAAATTTAAACCTGCCTCCATAACATTTTGAAGTGAAAATATTACAAAAGAGATCATATTGAGGATCACTATGTACCTAATACAACACAGACTCTAAAGCAGGGGTCTCAAACTCAAATGACCTGGGGGCTATTCGACAAAATAGGGTTTCAAGAAAAAATAAACTGTCCAGTGTTCTCAGTCTGTAATAATAACAGTTCAGAACATGAACAGAATATACATTTAAACTACTACTACTACTATTTCTACCTCTTTTGCCTCTTGCTGCCTGAGACCTGACTGCGCTCCCTCTTGCTGAGACATATTTGGCTTGAAGGAGGTAACAAATGAGATCCTTAGTTTGGACCTGTATTCGCTGATAATCAAGGTGCTGTTTAATTTCAGTGCCGTCTTACAGTATGTGCACGTGAACATAAACAAATCCACCTGGACTCGTAGCTTCACGACTGCTGAATGCTGAGTTTGGGATGTAACCTCGTCTGTCAGTGCAGCCCCTACCACAGGCCACACTGACACTAAACTTTGATATCAAGTAGAGTGCCGCAAGTTTGAGGCCCCTGCTGTAAGGCAAGACATTTCTAGTAAACCCTTTAAAATGGACCATGGTGTGCGAGACCTATAGATATAAATAATAACAAAGCTCAAATTATGTTGTTAAATAAGAATGGTTTCTCTCCAGTACAAAGTAATAAAGGTACATAGCAGAATAATATTTAGTCCAACATAATGAGACAGGATATTATTTATCCATTTTTTTTTTGATAGTCGATATAATAATTATTGTGAGAGGCTTAGCAGACAAATGATAAGATAACAGTATTATTATTTTAAGCACATCCCTAGTTTCATAATGTAATGGATGTAACTCGTTTTTCTTTACTTGAAGGTTCAACACAGCACACAATCTACGAGTATCATCGTGTGGAAATTGATCCCACAAAGATTGTCAGTCAATCTGCCATTGAGATTACACCTTTGCCAAGTGAGTATTATGTACATGTCTGTATAGATTAACTGTTCACATCTTTATATTTAAACCTGCTGTATGTGTGTAGCTTGTTCTCAGCACACGACATGTGAACTGTGCATGACGTCTAATCTGACAACGGGCTGCGGATGGTGCAACACAGTTCAAAGGTAGTATAAATAAATAAGTACTCCATGAAAATGAATTCATTTAATGTAGTCCTCAAAAGCAAAAACATCTCTATGGAGACAAGCAACTGGCCGACCCTCCACCAGAAAAATTGCATAGTGCACCTTTAAAATAAATGTTTTCATCCAACAGCTGCAAGTCTATTTTGTAATTTTTTTTGTTTTAACTAATGAGTCAAACTGGGGAAGGTAAAGGCGTCAGGTTTTGTGAGGGGCCCTTCACAAAATCTGTAACATACTAATTTCATATAGAGAACATGCAATAGGCTCACCAAGATGATTAGTACTACACCCCTGCATTTCTGAGGATGTTCAGACTGACATTTCTTTTAACTGTATAATACAATGGCACCATGGAAAGAGACTGTCTATTCCCACTGTGTTTCAGATGCTCTGATGGCATAGACAGGCACAGACAAGAGTGGCTTGAATTTAACTGTCCAGAAGAGGTAAGAAGGCAAACAAAAGAAGTTCATTACATGCGCATCTTAAACACTATATACACTAGAGCTGAACGTTTCTGGAAAAATAACTACTGTAATTGCGATTTGTATAAGCATTGTGATTCTGTTTAAAGTTCACATTTATCCAACTAATAAAAAACTAAAACTAAAACTAATCACTTTTGGGATTAGTAGTTTCATACAGAATAAAACCAAACATTTTGTGGAGGAAATTATGGTACATCAAAAATTGCAGCCTTTGTGATTTGCTAATTGCATTGATTCATTCATCCATTCTAAATTGCAAATACAATTAATCTTGCAGCCCTACCATACACCACTGCTCTGTAGTCTGGACTCTTGATGGATACTGACCAATGTACCGTCCCAGGAGCTCTGACCTGGTTGTCTAGACATCGCCATCTGGTATTAGGGCATTTGAGCTGCCCGCTTTACACCACTTACTATCATATGACAGTGAAGACATACATTGATCTACTGTATATTCCTCTATAAGTAGGCTAGTAATTACTATAGCAACCTTTAATTCAATAAATTAGAGATTAACCTTACTTTTGGGCTCAATATATATCATATCTTAATTATTATGTTTAAAGATTATTATGTTTGTGGTCTTCAGCATTTATTTTGTTGTGTATTGTTTATATATTCCTATTTTAATCACAACAGGCCTATAAGTAGTTGCAAGTCATATTGTTGATTCTGTGTATTTCTCCCTCAGTCAAAAGGCAGATGTGAGGATTATAACCCAGTACCTGAGGAAACCACAGTGTCTCATCTCGAGTCGTCTCCAACAGCTATAACAAAGAAAGCAGCCAAGCTTGAAGACCACCCATCCACCACAGGCAAGGCCAACACTTCCTCTTTTTCTTCCTGGCAAGAACAAAGTAACAAAATACATGTATGACTGCCAAGAATGCTCTTGGTTTATGCACACTATAGATTTATAAAGCAGGTTTCTATCCCAATTATACTGATAAAACTAATCAAGGAACCGATTACACATGACAGATCATTACACAAGCTTTTGGAAATAGCTCAGACAGAAATAGGTACCCTTTATAAATGGAAAAAAAAAAAATACAAAATCATTGTTATATGACATTATAAACTAGAAATTCACCTATACAGGTATCAGGTACTCGTGGCAAGGCAGTCCACACTATCTTGAGAATGGTTTATATTTTAAATTGTATTAACAAAATGTCATGTTTTAGTGACTCAAAAAATGAATAACAATGCAACTACGGTCCAGATTGAGCCTCTAAATCTAAAATCGCATCATTGTCCATTGTTCATTGCAGCTGAATCTGTTGAGGTCAGACAAATATAGCCAGATGGTCAAGTTATTAACAACCATGAAAAGTTGAATCATTCAGCACAGCTTGAAGTTTGGCAAATACCATGGAAAAGTGCACTGAATCCTATTGTCATCAAATAGCAAAGGACAACAGAACAGTGTCTTAAATATATCTGTTTATCCTCAGTACATTGTCTTAAATATATTTGTTTTTCCCAGATGAAGAGTCCGACCCTTCTAATTCCTCTGGAATATCAGAGAACACAGCAATCATCGCAGGGGTAGTGGCTGCTTTAGTTGTGCTCGTGGTTTTGACTCTACTGGCTGTTTATTACATCAACACACACCCCGCAGTGGCCCCACCATTCTACCTCATGCAGGTATAAGAACAAATACATATTCAGGTTATATGGACATAATTGAAAAAGTAGATCATCTGTGCATTTTAACATTGAAACTGTTTTGTTTTGTCTACGCAAAATTACAGGCTCAAGTATATCGAATACATCTATTTTTAGGAAAATCTGCAAAAGTTGAACAAAATAAAAAAAGAGAGACAGATACAATCCAACATAGGTTCAAGGTGACATGTATACACTTTTAAGGTTAATTTTACAGTCCATTAACATGTGCGATACCTGAGAGTAATCAGAAATCAAAGACAGTTACATTTTAGCGCATTTTTATATATTGCAAACATATGATCTGATTATGATATTAGAAGAGAGTCTAAAAAATATTGTTATATTCATATATCCCACCCGTGTAGCCAACCCTTGTGTGCTTACCTAAACATGGTTGTATGATTTTTGTATTTTGCAGCGACGCACAAATAACTACTGGCCCTCTATGAAGTTTCGAAACCAGGGCTGCCACTCCAGTTACGCTGAGGTTGAACTTGGAAGTCATGAAAAGGAAGGTTTCATCGAAGCTGAACCATGTTTTTAATGGATCTAGAAAAAAATATATAGTTACACAAAAGGACATATTTTTGGACCTTTTGTTGATGACTGTGGGAGACCAAGCCACCCACTGACAGGCTCTCTCCATCCTCGGATACTGGATGGTGATTACTGAAGCTGCCTCTGGTTTTACACAAAGGGACTTCCAAATATCTGATGGCTGGTGAATGAACGCCTGGAAAAAGAAGACATTTATAGTGCTGGGTGGGAATATGTGTATAAAATTATCATCAGGGAAACTTGAGGAAACAAATCAAACAAGCCTTCATACTGCAAATCCATGTACAGATCAAATTTATGATGTGTATTACATTTTCTTTGTGTTCATTTGTGTCAGTTTACATTGACTGTGGGTTCATTTATTAAAATTCCTAAAACATACAATAGCCTAGTAATTTTGAATTTTTGAAAAGTATTGATTTGTTTGAATAGGTACGATGAATGAACTTTCTTTGATTAATTATGTTTTGTCTTTTAATAAAAGCTGAAAAAATGTTTTGTTTGTTTTTTGTTTGTTTATTAGTACAAATTAGAATAATTTGACACATCACTGACATGATTACACGGTAAAAGAAAGACAAAACCATACTTTGGCGTTAGGTTGAGGAGATGCAAGCCTATTCAGAATAAGGACACTACATTTTTCTGAGCATAACACAACCAGAATTTAAAACAAAACCATTCTGTTATTGTAATTTTTGACTAAAAGGTTTCATACTTAGCAAATATAACTATATATGTTATATTGTGTTATTTATTTATAACAAATTTGTTTGTAACGAAATAAAATAGAAAAGAGGGGGCACCCGGATTTGAACCGGGGACCTCTTGATCTGCAGTCAAATGCTCTACCACTGAGCTATACCCCCAGACGCTGACAAGGGGGAGATCTAAAACTTTTAAATATAAACTACACAATCATTTTCGAACATTATCAGAATATAAAACTGACATCCATCTTGGTGCTGAAGTAAATAACATGCGTTATATGCGCGTCTTTGTGTTGTTAACTGAGCTTTAGCTAGCATAGCGCATTTCAGGCTAGCATGTTCATCAGGTTGGCTAGCATAAACAACGTGACCGAATGAACGGGGTCTATTTCCTACCATATGTGGATAAACAGTATGTAATAATGCATTCTGTGTATTTATGAGGAAACATTAACGTTATCGCAGGAGAAATACATTTGTTATAAACTTTACGATCGGGGAAGCTCACCTGTAATCCGCTAAATTCACCAGGAGAGGGCGCCACTGCGTAGTCCATAGAAGAGCTTGACTTTTTCCTCCTTTTAATAATTTTTTTAATGTTTGAGACAACAGTTCAAAGGAACAAAGTGGTTGGAAAACGGCGCGATCTTACACAACGATACATGAGATGTTATCTAACCGAGCACAATCGTGATGTCTTTAA